>JAFBJT010109560.1:59759-70590 GCA_016785325.1 Chascanopsetta lugubris
TGTTTTTTTACACAGCCCCCCCCCCCCCCCTCCCTCCCTCCTCCCCTCATGAGCACTTCCACACACACATCATCTGGTTTGTGCTTCATGTGGTTGAAGCGGATCCACAGATGATCCCGAGGAGGCAGAAACACGTAGTGAGTTCATCTAATGAACGACAGTAAAAGTGCAAGTGTGACGTCAGTCTAAAGGTCAAGATGTTGAGCGCGAGACGGACGAGGCCGCGAACTTGTCCCGAGTCCTTCTCTCTTTCTCTCTCTCTCTCTCTCTCTCTCGCTCTCCCTCTCCATGGCCTCCAGGCTCCGAGCTCTAATAACTGCCTATAGTCCGTCACACGGCCGCGCTCCTCTTAACCCGTGGTGCACTTAACCCAGTCCAGTGCACAACACCTTTTCAAGGCAGCCCAGTTATATGTCTGCAGCTGGGAGGCATAGGTCAGAGACAACATGTTGTTGATTAGCGTGTTGTTACATAACCACAGGCTGCTGAGCTGCTGCAGGAGACCCCACAGCGTCCCTGTGCTGCGGGTGCTGGAGGGGTCACGTACTGCTCGGAGTCTCACCGACCGCAGAATGTACCGTGTGCTCATCGTTCACGTCCCTTAAAGGGCCAGTGTCAAAGAGTCTGGTCAACTCTGAGATTGAAGTATGAAGTGATGCAACTTTTCAATGAGAGTACAATCACGTCAGCGTTTGTTCAGTTTCCATGGAACGAGCCCATTTACGCGTACGTGTCGGCCATGTTGTGGCGCCATTTTTGACCGGTGGCCCATACTGGACAAGCTGTCACCTTTTGGAGTTCCAGTGACATCTGCAGGATACAATGGGTTCATGCTTTATTGATGAAGGTGAGGTGAGGGCCCTTCACCTGAATAAGCAGCTTCACCATTAGTGGTAAGTGATGTGTGGGTCATGTTGTATTAGATGTGGAATGTTTGGTCAATTATTGTTTTTTATTATGAATAGATCAATGAATAAATACATTTGATCAAGTGTGAGATGTTTGTTTTCCATATGCAGTACCTCCTCCCAGACAGAGGGGGTGCTGTATCTGCCCTGTGTGCTTCCCAGCTTTCAGAGTGCCAGGTGTCTATTGGAGGAGCAGCTGCCTCCCGGGCAGTTTGAAAAAAGGGTCCAGGTGGCTCCGCCCACTTCCTGGTTCTCACACCCAGCTGCTAGTAGTTTCCTGACTAGTGAACCAGTGTGTCTGGGTAAGCATTTCTCTACATTGTTTGTTTGCACACGACTTTACTCTCGTTTACTTAACTGGATAGTTATTGAATGTATTTGTATTTGTTTGTTTGCTTATTTCGAGTCTTTCCCGGTGTTTCGTTTGTTTGTTTTGGCCTCATCCTCTCACTTTAACGCCGATATGACTAAACACACCTCCTGGTGAACTGCACATTCACGGTGGCACCTGCTTGTACCTTTTGAAAAGCTGCCGTAATCAGTACTTTTGGCAATTGTTTACTTGTATTCTTGTATAGTACGTACCGCTCTGCAGACAGAGCGACCTCAGGTACAGTGTATTGGAAATTGCAGTAAAGTCTCAAACGGTGACTTAACGCATTTCCTGTCCACGCAGGCAAGTGTTTGAAACCTTCACACGCCCTGAAGCAGGCGTAATGCGCGCATTGTTTATGCGCCTCACTCCGTCCGAGGTGCCGCGGGAGGAAAAGCTGAAATGGGCCAATTGGGGAGCAATTACAGCCTGGTGTCAGCGGGTGCATCGCTTTCAATCGCAGATGATAAACAGGAGCCGTGACGGCTCGAACCCCGTGTCTCTGTAAACATGCCTGAACTCTGTGAGGCCGAGGACACGCGCGTTTACTTCTCCTCTTCCTCCTCCTCCTCCTCCTCCTCCTCCTCCTCCTCCTCCTTCACAGTGTTAAAATGCATCACGTGTGGTGTATTCACACTTTATGTTGGTCAGGTGACACACACGGTAAAAGACCACTGTGATTTGTTGTGTCTCACTCGCGGTGCATGTGAGCGGGAGGGAGTAGCTTCGACTGTGACCTCTGACTGGAACTGTCACGCTGTCAAAAACACACTTCCTGTCATGTGACCACAGTGCAGTCTGTGTGTGTGTGTGTGTGGGGGGGGGGGGGGGGGGGGGGGGGGGGGGGGGGGGGGGGCATGTGGTGTTTCCCCCAAAAGGGGAACTGTAAAATGGTGCACTGAGGTCTGAGTGACTCGGCTCGTGTTTTCAAGCTTGAATATAATTGTGTGTTTTTGATCATTTCAACATAAGGGAACAAATAAACACATTGATCTGTACACACATTATTATTATCATTATTATTGTTATGTTTATTTTGATTATTGTGTGTTATCTATGTGTTGTTCCTATAATTGAGAAGTTTTCCTCAAAGAGATGAATGGATGTGTTTTCGCTTTATTCCTGTAAACCAGTACATTCATGCTTTTTCTTCTGCCACACACACACACACACACACACACACACACACACAGATCTTCCACAGAGGCCCCGTGACTCAGATGGATGTGATGCTGGAGGCTGCAGCCTCTTCATGATGATCCATGTGGCTGCTACACCCAGGACAGAGGTGACTGTTCTCCACACACACACACACACAAACACACACACACACACACACACACAGTGTTGTTTCCAGAGGTCTGTAATGTGCTCGTTGTGCAGTGAGGTGTGTGTGGATCGGCCTCAGGTGCCGGTGCCGACACAGAGCAGAGATTAAGAACATTCAAATGTGACAACAAAAGAAAAAGTTTGCTCACGGCAGCAATTAAGACACGACACAAACGGCCTCCGAACGTCTCATTTAGACGACACCTCCCTTCAGACGGAGACTCTCTGTGTTTGATTGTTCTCTGGGACTCATTATGTGGTGGAGTTAAACACAGGAAACACACGAGGGGGAGAATGTATCCTGGTGCATGTCGTTGTTTTTGATGCATATACGCTTACATAGCGTTTTTAATCTTAATTGGATTCAAGTGAATATGACTGCAAAGCTGGACCTTTGGATATTCCCCCTCGAACCTTGACCCGAGGCGCCATAATGACGACCACAGCGGTTTTTTGTGTGTCCGTGCTGCAATGGGACCACACGCAGCCGCTGCAGGTCAAGTGTTTACACGGCATCAAGTGACCTGCAATTATTTCAACCCGCCCTGGGGGCGTGGCCTCCACAGAGGGGGGACACCGCTCACCTGCCGTGTTGCATCGTATCGTGATTTGAGTGACAATCATCACTTTGGCCCTTTGTCGTCGTTTGGGGCCCTGATGAGTTCAGGACACCAACAGCTGCTCAGCAGCGCCACAGGGAAGGGATGGTTTTGGAAAGCTAAGTTAAAAAAAAAAAAAAAGGCGACGGATGAGGTTTTAAAGGTGCAGTGTGTAAGATTAAATACACTCATAAAACATATGACAAAACAATGACATACCGAAATTTTAATCCATTTATAATCACCTAACTGTTTTATTTTTTTCCATTACCCTTCAATGAGCCCATTAATGTATGAGGGGCGGGTCCTCACCACGGGGGCCGCCATGTTTTTACAATAGTTAACGTGGAAGTGCTGAACATCTTTTGAGTTTTAATGACAACTGAAGTCGACCACTGGTTCTCCTGCATGTTCAGAAGGTTGAGGGTGAAGTGATGGATACGACATGCAACTTCACCTCTAGAGGTCACCAAAATCGCACACACTGCGCCTTTAAACTGTTGATTATCACGCCGGGTAGATGTTGAACCTTAAAAAAAAAATGTATTTTTGGATTCACAGACATCGAGGAAATAATCTTCTTGTCTCTACCATGTATTTGACACACAGGGTGCAGTACCACCATTTGGCCACTGGGTCTGTTTTGGCACCTGAGCCCCCGGCCCTCACCGTACCCATTTCCTTTAAAACAGAGGCCGAGGCGCCGTTTGATGAGCTCGGCCGGACCTCCGCCTCAAAGAGAGGGGGCCGCCATTAATCTCGGGCCCTGACGTGCACATTGTTCGGGCCCCTCCGCTTGTGCCACGGCACCCGTGGGAGCAGCCCACACTCATTTATCACACACACACACACACACACGAGATGTCCTGCATGTGAGCATCCCCCTCCTCCCCCTCCCCCTCCTCCTCCTCCCTTTGCTCCATGCAAATGCGCAAGTGTTTGGATGTGCAACAGTGGCCGCCGCCGCCGCCGCCGCCGCCGCCGCCGCCTCGCTCAGAGTGGAACAGATGAATGTAAAGCCCCCGCGAGGAGAAGCTTTTCCGTATTTTAGCCGTGGATGCATGAATACAGAGGCCGAGTCAGACCGTGAATATTTTGTGTCTTTGGTTCTGCAAAACTCTCGAGCACGGGAACCGGCCAATCAGAGCCGAGGACAGGTTTTCAGCGTATCTCCGCTCCGTCTGTCTGCAGGAGATGAAAAGAGAGGAACAGGCAGATGTTTATTACCTGAGAGAGAAGATGTGGGGTGAAGGACAAGAGGAGGGGGCTCTTTTCACTGCCCATTTGAATGGGTGTGTGTGTGTGTGTGTGTGTGTGTGTGTGTGTGTGTGTGTGTGTGTGTGTGTGTGTGTGTGTGTGTGTGTGTGTGTGTGTGTGTGTATAAAAGGAGTATGGGATGGAGGTTGAATAGTGACTGTATGTGGGTCAGGGCCATCATCAAACAATGTGAATAGAGTGAATTAGACCTGAGAGAGAGAGAGAGAGAGAGAGAGAGAGAGGATGTGTTCAGGTATAAAATCAGCTTCTTTCTCTTCCTTTCCCCCGTCGCTCAGATTCAGAATGTCATCAGAAGGAGTATAAAGGAAGAGAGCGCAGGGTTAACAGGGGGGGGGGGGCAGGTGGGCCGGGGTTCGCTGATGTGACTGACAAAATGTGCAGAGTGAATAACGGATGAGTTTGCGAGCAGGTGGGTAAACACTCGAGTTTGTCTGTGCAGCATAAATATGGATCAGTCCTCAAGGCCCACAGCCGCTGATCAGCATCGCCACAGGGTTGCTGCTAAGCACGCACACACACACACACACACACACACACACACACACACACACACACACACACACACACACACACACACACACACACACACACACACACGCCCACACGCATACACACACACACACACTGCCCACCTATAAGTCTCCCCTATCTGTAAAACGAAAAAGAAATGGACTGATATCTCCCCCCTCTCTCTCTCTCTCTCTCTCGCTCTTTGCCTCTCTTTGTCTCTCTCTCTCTCTCACTCTCTCTCTCTCTCTCTCTCTGTAAATACAGTATATATATATACATGAACACACAGTGCCTCCCCCTAGAAGCATTCACACACATGCATTTATTCAAAAACATACACACTTCTGCATGTCATCTTCATCGTGATGAATAAACACTTTGTCATCATCATCATCATCATCATCCTCATCTTCATCATCCTCATCACAATAATGAATGAGAGAAACTGCCACTGTTATCTCTGCACATGTGGTTTTCACCTTAACGCCCCCCCCCCCACCCAACAGACACATGTTTTGCCATCACTCCACTTCTTCTTTACTCTTTACACACACACACACACACACACACACACACACACACACACACAACACACACACACACACACACACACACACACACACACACACACACACACACACACACACACAGAAGGAGTGGAGTATCTCTTCCACATGAGACAGCAGCTGGTCCTACATGTGACGTGTATGTGTGTGTGTGTGTGTGTGCGTGTGTGTGTGTGTGTGATCCTCCCGCACGCATACTTATTCACTTTTCATCCCCGGACACATGAGCAGTGGGACACGATGACTGGCGCACTTTCACCTCAGATGAAGCGTGGCAGCGGCCAACAAAAGACACACACCCACACACACGCGACAAACACACACTGCCATTACAAAGAGCGAGCAGCCTGCGCGGACTCGCATGACACAGACGGACAGACATTAACCCTGTGTGATGCTCCATCACTCCTCCTCTTACTCTCGTCAGCTGTCAGTGACGAGAGTAAGAAGTTTCTCTGAGGAACAGCCGGAGATGATGAATGAATTCTTTAAAAACATTTCACCGGTCAGATGTCAGATGATTCGACACGAAGATGAGTGTGTGTGTGTGTGTGTGTGTGTGTGTGTGTGTGTCCATACAGCACAATTCTGCTAATGTCAGCACGCTGATAGGTTGATGATATTGGTGAATATCTTGCAATGTTACAAAAGCCTGTTCAGGCTGACGCCAACATTTATTTTCCTGGGAATGGAATAGAGACTGATACACTGATTGTTTTTGTCACCTGGATGCTGGAATGGTAGTTTTCACATTCACAGGACACGAAACGAACCCCGTCACCACCTGGTTTTCACAGTAAAGCTCAGGACGGACAAACTCAACACCCTCCGAGTGTCAGTGCTTTCTGAATGGAAGGTTATGATGAGGAGTGTTTAGCTGCAACATGAACCTTCTCCACTAGATGTCACCGTGTCCTACACATTGTACCCTTGGATCAACCCACTGATTCATCTCAATAACGTGCTTTTATTTTGAAAAAAAAGAAAGAAAAGAACATATAGTGGACACATGGACATAACTCTGGTGAATATGTGCGTAAACAAAACAACTCTGCACATGAACAGTCGTATTTCTTGTTTATTAGCATAACAGGTCGTCTTTGTATCTAATCCATATCAAAATGTGGAGGGAGAAAGGAGTTTGATTACAGTACATTCTGTTTGCAGTCGAACCCGAATGGTAGATCTTTCGGGGGGGGGGGGTCGTGACCTTTGTCCCGGTTCAGGATTGCATCGGCGAGCGCCACTTCGGGTGCAGTGGCATCATGCACTGCCGCCACCCCGCCCCGCCCCGCCCCGCCCCGCTCCGCCCCGCCCCGCCCCGCCCCGCCCCGCCCCACCCTGCCCCACCCTGCCCCGCCCCCCCAGCCCCCTGCGCGCTCTTGCATTGGTTGAGGTAAAAAAATACATCTTTAGTAATGATACATTCATAGAAATATAAAAGCATCTTCATCTCCGTATTGTGCTTTTATGTGGTAATATTGCCTTTGACTGCTGAGGGGACGGACCTCAGGAGCCTGGTAACCCCGGGTGACCGTCAGGGCGCCGGCGGCAGGAAACCCATCTCTCATTGGTGGTTTTGCTCAAGGCCACATGGCAACGCGGGGGGGGGGGGGGGCCGGCCCCCGGGGGGGGGGGGGGGGGGCACCGCTCCCTCGCTCCCTCGCTCCCTCGCGCGCCCGGTCGCTTTCCACCGAGCCCGCCGCCCGACAAATATGCATCAGTGAATGCGGGGTTCAGCCATTAAAGGGACGAACCGTGTTTTCCTCTAAATAGGTAAGATAAATGGCAAGCTGGATTTCCACAGGGGTGACATGCAGCATGTTAATGTGTGTCTACAGGCACTACATCAAAAGGCTCGGAAAGGCATGCAGAGGGAGAGGGGGGGGGGAGAGAGAGAGAGAGAGAGAGAGAGGGGGGGGGAGAGAGAGAGGGAGAGAGAGAGGGAAAGAGAAAAGAGTCCCCCGTGCTCAGTGTGACAGACGACAGCAGGGGCCGCGCTGCCCGAGGCGTGACATGCCACCCCGCCCCCCCCCGCCCCTCCCCTCCCCTCCCCTCGCCACTTCCATGACCAACTCCTTCCTCCCCTCTTGTCCCGAGGGGCCGGCGGTAAAGAGCATCCCATCTCCCTCTCTCCTCGCACACCATCCTGCACCGCCAGTGCAACCAGCCGCGACCGGCCCTGCACTGGTTTCCTTTGGGGTTGCAGGTTGAGGAGTGGCAGAACCGAGACCCTTATATCCGCTCTAACAACACTAGGTTTCTCTAAAGGGTTATAAAGCTAACACACCTAATCCTTCTGTACGTGTTTTCATGCAACTGGATTTTTCAAAAACGTGCCTTTAGAACAAAAGGAGTCTTGAGTTGCATCCCTGCAGACGTCCTGCAGCGACATGAGGGGTGGAGGGGGGGAGCGGGGCCCCCCCCCTTCCCCCAGGGGACCAGTTCAGGAACGTATTCCAAAAAAGAAGTGTCAAAGTGAGATGCTACAAACTCCTGGTGGGGTTGTTGTGGAAGCCCTCCTCCAGTCCAGAGTGAGGAGGACACCCGGAGCTGTGGCGAGGGCCCTCACCTCCTCCGTCCTGCAGAGGCGGACTGTGCAGTCTGGACCTCACGGAGCCCGAGGCCCCGTCTCTGTGGCGGGACGCCTCCGGCGAGCCGAGGGAGGAGGAGGAGGAGGACGAGGAGGACGAAGGCATGTGAGGCTGCAGCTGGAGGATGGGCGGCTGAGGGGCGGAGCCCAGCTGGAGATCCTGCGGCCGGTGCACCAGGGAGTCCATGTGGCACATGGCGCTGTGCTGGTGGGGCACCGCGAGCGGCGAGGAGGGCAGCGACAGGGGCGTGTCCGGCCACACGGAGGCGGTCTGGGGCGGTGAGGGGTGAGGAGGGTGGGGGCGGGGCAGGAAGGCGTGGCACGCTGGCGAGTAGTGGGGGGGGCGGTCGGCCGGGGGCGAGGCGAGGGTCTCCATGAGCTGAGCCATTCTCCTCATGAGGCGCCCGAGGTCGGCGACTTCCTTCCCCAGTGAGTTCACCTGCAGGCGAAAACAGAAAAACTCTCAGGGAACTAGGACCACGGAGAAACGCTGAAATATGCTGAGTCATGAAAAAAATCAAAAGGTCAGTCATGCAGCCGAGGAAAATGTCCCACTCATCTTTGTTTGCATGAGTGATGCAGGCAAACAACCGTTTCGCTACACCAAAAAATTGTGAACCTATTCCTTTAATTTAAAGGTGCAGTATGTAAGATTTGGTGACCTCAAGAGGTGAAGTTGCTTGTTGTGTCCATCACCTCACCCTCACCCCTCCGAACATGCAGGAGAACCTATGGTCGACTTCAGTTGTCATTAAAACACAGCAGAAGCAAGACTGTAAAAACATGGCTGACAAGACTTCCTCATGTAAATATGCATTGGGCTCATTTGAGGGTTTATGGAAAAAAGATAAAACAGTTCGGTGATTATAAATTCATGAAGATGTCTGTATATAATTGTTGTGTAATATTTTTTAGAAGTGACCAAAATGACCAAAATTGTACACACTGCACCTTTAATCGTAAGAAACTTCCATCTGACGTGTGTTGTTGTTATGATCCGGACGAGCTCACTATCATTTATGGAAACAGTGAAGTCTCCTCCGGCTCTGAGACCGAAGGTCCTAAATGCCTCTTGTTGCTGGAGGCACAGTCTGACTCTGACATCCCTTGCATTCAAATCAGTGTCCTCTACGGGCCCAGGGTGCTTTCGTGCACACTGCCCCTTTAAGTGATACAGACATTCTCACACACACACACACACACACACACACACACACACACAACGTCCCTGGGAAATCTAATTATGCATAAACTCTATTAGTTTAGTTAATGGGCACGGCTCTGGGCTCCACTGCAGATTACACCTGTGTAATTTATGTACGACCCCCGGTGATACTGCAGGTGATTCAATAACATCTTTATTTAAAAAGCAGACAATGAGGCGCTTATTGAAACGTTTGCTGATGTTTGGTGCCGTTAAGTCGCGGTGGATACGGAGAGAGAACTCCCCGACATGCCGGTACGTTGGTGGTATTATGGTCTCTGCAGGTTTGTATGACTTTAAAGGTGCAGTGTGTACGGTTTGGTGACATCTAGAGGTGAAGTTGCATGTTGCGTCCATCTCCTCACCCTCAACCTTTCTGAGCATGCAGGAGAACCTATGGAAGACTGCAGCTGTCATTCAAACTCAAAGGATATTTAGTATGTCCACTCTGGGCTACTGTAAAAACATGGCTGCCCCTGTAGAGAGGAGCCCCCCCCCCCCCCCCCCCCCCCCCCCCCCCCCCCCCGCCTCCTCGTGTAAATATACATTAATGGGCTAATTTAAGGATAATGGAAAAAAATAAAGCATTTAGGTGATTATACATTTTTTATACAAGTGTGGAATAGTTTTGTGATATTTTTTGACAAAAATGGCCAAAATCGTACGCACTGCACCTTTACATTAGAATTTAATATGATTTTAAAAAGTTTTATTTGTGCAGAAGTATTGTGTCAAGTAATTAAAATAGATGTGTCCTCATGATATCCACAGCTCCAGCTCCTGTTTTCACTCTCTCCCTGAAACGCTCTGCAGAGCACCGGCCTCCCCTGAACACAGACGCCCCGGACCGCTCTGATTGGCCAACTGCTCCAGTGTCCTCTGAATGGACAGCCTCTCCCAACTGATGTCGGTAAGTGTCCCGCCCTTCGAATCATTTTCTTAAAGGTGCAGTGTGTACGATTTCAGACATTTCTGTCACTTTGTCACTATTAAAAAACAATTACATCCTGACATTTTATAAACACATCTCCATGGAGGCCGCCATGTTTTTACAGGAGCTCAGAGTGGACATACTAAACATCCTTTGAGTTCTAATGACAACTGAGGGCTGCCATGAACCTGCCATGCTCAGAAGTGGAAGGGTGAGGGATTCAATATGCAACTTCACCTCTAGAGGTCACCAAATCGTACACACTGCACCTTTAAAGCGCAAGATTCATATTATTGAATTAGCAACAAGTAAACCTCCTGTTGCCGTGTAGTTCTGGTTACATAACACCGTCGCCAGGAGCCAGTATTTTTTTGGTGGGTCAAGATTTTGGGTCAAAGTCTTCCTCCGGCCCCCCGCCTGCTACTTAGCTTGTAATGTCTTGCTGCTCCGACTGATCATTACACTGATGAGGGGATGGGGGGTGGATGGGTGGGAGTCGTGTTGGGGGGGGGGGGGGGGGGGCGGGGGGGCGTGGGCCGG
>JAFBJT010109561.1:0-30739 GCA_016785325.1 Chascanopsetta lugubris
TGGGGGTGACGTTCTCGACATAATGGGCAGATTTTGTTTGCTGCGCTTCTCTGTTGCCGACCGATGCAGGCTCCACTTCAAAGTGATCTCTGAGCCTCAGCGGTGCTGCATGAGCTCGGTTCCCATTTCCCCCGTATGCTAATTCAAAGTGTGTCTTTGTAAATTACAAGCCCAGGCTGCGCTGATGTTTTTTCAGGTATTCGGCATGTAGGATTTAGCACCATCTAGTGGTGAAATTGGATGTTGCTGCTGAATACCCTCACCCTTCCTTTTCCAAGCATGCAGAAGGGAATATGGAAGGCTTCAGTCATAAAACATGGTGGTGCTGCACACCACATAGAAATAAGATAATAATCATTCATCTTTTTGAGTAATTATACACACATAAAACGTCTTTTGCGGTGGAACGTATTTCATCTACATCTTACACACTGCCCCTTTAATCTCATCAAATGCAGCCCCTTTGGAGTGCACATCAAAATGCATTAGGTGGAAATTGTAAAAAAAAATAAAAAAAATAAAAAAGATAGTGCTACACGGTGTAAAGGATCAGTTTTGAATAATATTAGATAGGATAGATATAAAAAAAAAGTACAAACATGGTAAAGACTTTGATACATCTCAGCTAGTACAAGAACGGGAGAACACATCATTTCTGACTCGCCAAATAAGGCTTTGAAGTTTCCTCGTACGTATGAAGATGTCATCAATGCTCATCCAAATTAAATCTGTCTTCTTCGTTGGTTATTTTTTGTTTTTTCCATTCGAAGATTCATGAGCGACCACACTGCAGCATGGAACCCCACTGGCCATATTAGCCAGGCAGAGGTACTGACTGCACCGTACGCTGCTGGGATTAACCCTTTGACACGGCATCTTTGAGACATGATTTATGATACTGTATTATGCCCAGGAATGCAATATATCAAGCCTCCATGTCTTTAACCTTGTAGGCCACGTCAGCACTGGGTAGTATTTGAATTACATTATAACATGTCACTCAGGAGCATCCAGGCATGTCGGTGTTTTCTGTTTAAGTTAGCACAACACTGTTGTAAATTGCATGAGTGATATACTATGGGCTTTGGACACGGACATGAAAGCTAATGCACCGTATTATGCATATTTATATTAAACGCCCAGTGTGTACAGTTGAGGTGTTAAGGGATATATTGGCAGAAACGGGGCACAAAATAATCGTGATGATGTTTTACTTATATGTTTAAATAGAAAGGGAACGTCCATGTGGCACCATTTTTTATCTTTAACACCTTTTGATTTTTTATGATAGCTGACAGCCACCATATGTTCTTAGGTAAGGAGATAAGGAGGGAATGAGGGATATTCAACGATAAGAGTAATAAAAGGTTCCACCAAGAGCAACTTTTCCTACTTTCAAAGATGCATTGGATGTTTCTCTGTAAATAATATTTATCTTTATTTTTGTCAATGACTTTTTATGTAAAATGATATTCACCACTGGCCTGCAGGCAACAGAGCTGCACTGTATCAGCCACAACTGTCTGCACATAAAATGTAATGGGATGGCACGAGGAAATATTATTTATTTATTTATTCCACTCCCTTATTCATTCATTCCACAAACCCATCAAAAGGTTGATACTAATTGTTGTAACAATTACTCTGTGAGTAAGTAGTACTCTAGTTTTGAGTACCAGTTATTTCAGCGAGAGAGTTTTAATATCTAAGGAAAGGTTTTTGGCATCTCCCATCTCCAAATGGAGTTTGGGTGCAGTGCGTCACTTCTATAAATATACAGTATATAGAGAGATTATGACAGTTAAGTGAAATAAATTATATGATTTCTCCAGAGCAATAATTATAATCATATTCAGCTCAACGCATGGTTTAATGTAACTTAATATAATGTATGATAACCTGCAGCCATCCATTTAAATAAGGTGAGCAATAGGCACGCACACACACACACACACACACACACACACACACATCTGCACACATGAGCACATTATCCATGTGTGTGACATTAACATGTGTTTGGTGCTGCTGCTGATTGCAGTTTTCTTCCGGAAACTGTTGAAAATGATCTGCTGCAGCTGAACCACGGTGAATACAGCCGACTGAAGAGCCGCAAAGCTGCACCCCCACTGCTGCACAAAGAGGTGTTCACCTGCCTCCTGGAAGGCCATTAAAAGCTCTTTTAACGACCGGTATGGCACCAATTTTCCATGTGACGCACTAAGTCAACCAGAACGAGGTCCAGCAAGGGAATTGTCACCTACTGTAGGAGAGACAGGCAAACTTTAGCTGTCGTTGCACTGCACTGCCTGAGTATGTACTCAACTTGTAACATTACACGATCCCACACCTTGACAGAACACATCCCATGTGTCAAGGCAGTTGGAAGAACAGCTGTTAAAAGGTAAATTATGATCAGACTGGCGAAGCTGCACATTGTATCCATCACCCCACCCTTCCCATCTGAGCATGCAAGAGAACCTATGGTAGACTTCGGTTGTCATTCAAACTCAAATGATGTTTAGTATGTCCACTCCGGGCTCCTGTAAAAACATAGCAGCCCCCATAGGATGGACCCGCTCCTGATCCGAATAAGACATTGAAGGGCTCATTTTAGGGTCATGCAAAAAGCAGGTCATGCAGTGAGGTGATTCTACATTCCAGAACAATGTGTGTATTTCAAAAGTGACGAAAATAGACTCAAACGTTACAACACTGCACCTTTACGATACGTCGGCCACAGATTCCCACAGTCAGCTAGAGAGACATTTTTGCTAGACATATTCATAACTCTTATCCACACACACATATACACACACACACACACACACACACACACACACACACACACACACACACGCACACACACACACGCACACAGAGAGACCCGCAAACACATATCACCTGGAACAGAGGCCTGTGCTGTGTGCACTGCATTAGCAAAATAGAAATTCTAATCACGGTAATGCATAAATATATCAGCTGCTCTCGGGCTGAAAAACACTCCCCACATTACCTCTCTGTGTTTCCTCTTCTCTGTCAGCGCTTCGTTTCCCTTCATCCTTCACTTTCCACGCACTCACTCAAAAACCCCACTGTCCCGCACAGCGGAACGCCGGTTCATCCTCGGACAGCCACCTTTGGCGGAAACCCCGCCCCTTTTCGTGGCGGCCGCCACCCCCACTGGATCGGGGCAGATTGCATTGAGGGCTTAATAATGATGGTTCTGAATCACTCCCCAAATAATCTGTCTCAATTCATACACCCTTGAGATGAAGCTGCAGCCTGGGTGTAACTGGAGAGAAGCTGTCAGATCTGTCAGGAGCAATAGTGGAAGAGCTTACTCATCACTGGCTTTACACACGGCGCTCTTGAACACCCACCACTGATCTCTCTCTCTCTGCAGAGTGGACATAAAGGCAGACTGCTTATTGAATGTTTCAGTGGTGCATCTGATGCCCATTGGTCTCTCTTTTGCGCCGAAATGCGCATCCGGTGCTGCGCTGCATATTTTCAGCGTATGTTTGTCACGTATGCCTGAGGCACAGGGGGAGCGCTTGATGTTCATCTGGCAATCAAAGAAAATCAATCTATAAATCAATGAATCATTCTCTATAGCTTCTGTCCAGTAGATATACATGAGCACACAATGATGTGACTCAGCAGAAATTCATCCACGGTTTTGACAGACGGCACATTTAGGATGGAAAGAGAATAAAAAAAATTTAAAAAGGAAAACATTATTTCTGGCAGAGAAAAGTGAAGGTACCGGATGTAGACCGGGCTAAAGACTCGACTCTAATTGGATCAAGGTAATTAAAGCCGTACGACACAGGTCACAGGCAAATTGGTTATTCCAGCAGGGGAAGGAGAGAGGGAGGATTCTAATTATGTATCCACAGTGTTTTCCCCAGACTTTCCTCCACACCTACAGACACAGGAAGGTGTTTACAGTTCTACACTCGAGGTTTAGAATAACTACATTTTCCCCGTTGTTACCGTTATTTACATAAGGCGGCGAATCTGTAATTAAAGCGCTCACCTTTCAAACAGCAGGGGATTCTAAACACAGTGACTCATACGTGGCATTGTCTTGGTGCAATACGACAACTAAAGAAAATTGTTGTACTGACCTACTTCAGATACTTAAGGTTGTGATATGTGGACAAATGCAATTACCGTTGACAATTGTTGATAAGATGAAATTGTTTTTCTCTCAATGAAGCACTTTGCTTTGTGGTGTTCTATTGTTTGATCCCATATGATCCACTGGAATGAACGTCTTGCTTGTTTTCTGCTGCTGTCCTATAAAACTCTTACTAACCAGTCTTTCGCTCGGTGGTACTTTCCTATTTTTCACAGCACCGCTTCCTGCAACACACCCTAATGATGTTGTTCCAAGGGTTTAAAAGTAAGCCGCATGAGTTGTGGCACCCTTGGAAAGTTTGGATCGTTAAACTACAAGTTCATTGTTCATAGGTCATTATGTTCGGATTTTGCTGGACCAACACAAATTGGGCCGTATGTGGCCCCTGAACTGAAATGAGTTTGATACCCCTGATTTAGAGACTAAATCCCATTGTTAAACTGTCTACACTTTGTGCAGTGTAAGGTTAACAATGGACATGATGAAAACATTAGGTTGCAAAATACGAAACATTGTGTGTCAGACCTCAGATCCAACATGAGTGATAGTGTAAACACCCCTCAGATTTGGCTGAATGCAGCCGAATCAATTTAGAGAAGCACTAACTCTGTGTTCCAGTGTCTTGCTCAAAGGCGCTTCAGGTAAGCTTTGATGTACCAGAATATAAACTGGCCCGTGTGAGCTGCATACTGATGCAGGGCTGAGTGTTACAGAGAGCCTGTGTCGGTTATGGAGAGTCATACTTCAGCCACGATGGCTCCTCCACAGACCGTTCTGTTTCCCAACAGCCAGCAGATTGCAGGTTGTAAAACCCACAGCGTCACTGACGTCAGACTGATTTCACTCTTCACATGGTGAATGGACTGAGTTTATCATCGAGCTGCTCCTCCGGTCCGCCTCAGATGCTACGCCACGGCACCAAAGTTATTTCTGGTGTCTTGCCTTGGAGGACACTTCAGCGTGTGGCCCGAAGGAGCCAGGGATTGATCCGGTGACCCTTAGAGGTGACGGACAACCCGTCACGCCTCCTGTGCCAGTGCCTGGAGTGCATTGGCAGTCACTGGTGTGCAGAACTGGCACTTCTCATCAGCTGCTAGTACAGTTTTATCTCAACTACTCGCTGCACAACACTGGGGCCTCGTCGGCTGCACAACAGATGATGCTGTGTAATTAATGATGGTCGATCACAATGTATGCGAGTGAGTACTATTTTACCTTGTCTGATCAGTGCAGTAAAGTTAAGTCAAGTAAATAAGTTCTAAGTTAATTATACAGATATTCTAAAATTTTTTTAAATTCTGAATGTAATACTGTATCAAAATTCTGATGCCATGATAGTAACATTGCAAAGTTAATGGGGGGGGGGCGAGTACTCAGTTTTCCCTCACTTCAAGTGCTATCCTAGGAAAATTACAATATTATATTGTACATAAATAAACAAACCCTTGGATGAAAAACAATGATGTTGCTCCGAGAGACACCATATACAGGTGAAAATGACCGTTTTCTAAACAACAGATAGTAAATGTCTCCAATCAGAGCGGATGATCACTGTGCACCCAGATGTAAGTAGCCTCCATCCAGCTCCGTCTCCCTTCCCTTCAATGGCGAAAAACTGTTTTCAACGTCGTTGCTTGGGAACAATGGTAATGTCGGCGCACGGAATTTGCAGTACACAGGTCTAAGTAAACAAAATAATGGAGGCACCTAATGCAATTATAATCATAAGCACCTGCTTTGTCCGATGTGCCACCTCGTTGAGAAGTAGAAGGTCTGTAAGTGGAAGAGCTTTTCCCAGAGACAAAGACGCTAAACCGCAAACAAGGTTGCAACTTGGCTCAGTGGTTTGTGTGCTGTGACTGTGTCAGCAACATCACCGCACATATGCAGCGTTACCCTTGAACCAAGCCTGTTCGCACTGAGTTCACACTGAGGTGATGTTACTGTGATAAGACAAAACTTGAAACTTGAATGTTGTAATTTTCTGGTTGTGGTTAAGAACGGATGGATGGACTTTTTCATTTTACATCATTTGCCATAGTGCTGTAACACGAAAATGCTATCAGGGAATATAGTTGCATGTGAAGAGTAAAGGACGAAGATTCAAAAAATCCTTGGCCTCACCGAATAACCAGTGGTGTAAATTCCATTTACCCATTCCATTCCATTTTCCTAGCTGTTTATAGAGCCATTTGTTACTGTCCAACAAAATTCAAATGCTTTAAACTTTAATGTGATTCACTATCTTTTTCTTTTTTGAAGGAGCTTTTTTGTAGGGTCACAAAATACCATTTTGTCCAATCCGTCCCCTAAAAGCAATGTAAATCCACACTGAAGGTCTAATTTCAGTTCATTCATTCAATTTTAATTCAATTTCAAAAGGAAGCTTGCTGAAGATAGAATCGGTGAATGCCTCTTATTCTGTTCAGACCAAAAAAGAATGAAAACATTACATGGTGATGGCAGTGATCGCTTAAGACGGGAACAAGAAGGAATGAGATGATGCATCCTGCCCTAAATCCTGCGTGAGCACGTGGGGGCGGATTTAAAAAACCAAGATTAAAAAAAACAACAACCTTATCCACACCTTCTATCATCTCAGCTTTCTAGATGACTAATTAAATGAGTGCACAGACTCCTGATCAATACACCCAGCTCTTAACGTACACTTTTTCAGCACCCATTGCCACAGCCACATGCATGCCACCCCTCTTTTCAGCCACTCGACAAGCAAACCTGCACGCATGTGTGTGTGTGTGTGTGTGTGTGTGTGTTCTCATTGATCCGCTGTCAGCGAACATTGTGCTTTTTGGAGAGATCGCTTCATTTATTCAGCAGCTGTGGGGACGGGAGCCGCTGGAAGTCCCTGGTTGCTGCATTCACACGTGACCTATTAGGGCCAGCCTAGAAATACTGCAGCTGCTCTAATTGCCTCTCGCTGCGCTGTCCTGTTTGTAGACTTTCATCTAAATCCATTGAGTCGGAGGGAAGCAAATAACGCTCAAATATTTTTTCGCAGAGGGTTCGGTAATTGATGCAGACACAAGATCCTCTTAAACTAATAATTCTGCAGCTGAATGCACTTCCTCTTATCTTATTTTTAGTCTCTTAATTTAAAGTGCAGGCTATTCACTCTGCCGGTTTGATTAACTGTACAATCCATTGAATTCAGATTCTGCAGAGTGCAACAAACATGTATCTCGTACACTGTTAGTTGTATAGCACTGGACCACTTAAAGGTGCAGTGTGTACGATTTGATGACATCTGCCGGTGAGGTTGCATGAGCGTGTCCATCACCTTACCCTCCCATGTGAGCATACATCAGAACCTATGGTAACCCTCAACTGTCACTGAAGCTCAAAAGATGTTTAGTGCACCCACTCTGGGCTACTGTGAAAACATGGTGGGCCCCATAGGTTGGACCAGCTACTGGTATAAATATGTTAAAGGCCTATTTTTGGGGAAATGTAAAAGGCAAGTCATACATTTAGGTGATTATAAATTCATAAAAATGTCTGTGTACAAATTTTTTTGCAACTCTATTTCTACGGATAGAAGTGACAAAAATGGACCAGAATCTTACACACTGCACCTTAAATAATGAGAATATGTGGCCATGCAAAGTTCAGGGCTTTGTCAGCATATATTCAGCTCGGCACTCTGAAACACAGCTTTTCTCTTTAAGGCTGCGTTGATGTATAAGAATCATGGCCTTTTCATTTTGTCTCTGGTGAGTAATAGTCCACTGAGCGTGCCCACCTAATTGTTCCTGTCAGGCTTGTAAATCTCGGGAGTACTCCCTCCTCTCCTTCACACGTAGCCTCTCCATGTATAATCCTATTAGGCGCAACACTATCACATAGAAGGGAGCGTAGAGCTTACAGAGGCTAGGACTTTTTTATGAGAGGGACTGTGTCCTTGTGAATAAATCCATATGAAAGTTCACGTTCAATCCTCCATGTGTGCACATTTGATGGGAACATAAAGCTTTAGGGCTCTGTTTGACAACGTAAGAGCACTGTTTAAGGCTCAAGTCTCAAGAGCATCCAGGACGGGTTTAAAGGCGCGGTCGCGCTGCCCCTTGATCATGGTGCCATACCGGGTCTTTCCCTTTGTGCGCAAACCAGCAGAAAGTGTGCACGCTTTGCATCGGCTGACATCAATGAGTCATTGACACTAATAACATCTCTTTCATGGTGATACCAACGCACCTGAATGCACCACAGAAAACCCACTGTGGCCTCTAAAGAGGTTCGCTCTGTTGCAGGATTAAGAAAATATCTTTGTCTTTGATAATAAAGACAACCGTCTCCGTAGGGGCACCCTTGGGCCTGGTGTAAGACATGATTTTAAAAGGCTGAGTCCCAAACTGCTTTTTTTAATTCACATCATCTTATTATGAAGCATTCTTTTGAAATCCTGATAGCCATCACCCTTGAAGCCAAAAACCCACTGTCCGTACCCTTCCCTACACTCTAATAAGACATGACTGATCATGCCACTCAGACAGAGTCGGTGCACCTGTCACCTGGGACAATCCGCCCGCCTACGTGCGCTCTGCGCGAGTCGTCACGACAAACCTGCGAGACGCAAACCACTGAAGCAAAAATGACACCCAAAAGTTAGCAAGTCAACTGCCACGGAAGATCTCGTCAGTGTAAACAGCGCTGTCCTCCCGGCACCGTCTCCTCCACTTTAGAACTAGTCAGAGTGCATAGTCACGTGTTCATGTCAAAGTAGAGGTTTCACCACATCGAAAGGAGTGGGATGGTTGCACTTTCAGACTGATTGCCGGCGTTGTATGCTATTGTTACGAACATGCCGTTGACGATTGAGTCAATATCAACAAATATCTGACAAATGTTGGTAGAGGAGAATTTGCATCTCGTCCTTGGTGTTGGACTTAGCAGCAGATACAAGGATACATCAGTGTATTTCTGTGTCCGTGCGCTCTAGAGAAAATGGTGAAAGGACATGACTAACAGGGAATCTTCCTTCGTTTGAGATATCACCACAGTCTGAATCACTTCTGTGTGGGAAGCCACCCTGATCATTATAGTCAGGCTTTCTATGGGGAGTTTCGTGCCGAGTCACTGATGCTGAGGAGCGAGGAGGGACATCACAGATCAATGTACAGTAGGTGAAGGGGGCCAGAAGATGTAGGTTCACATCTGCACCAGCGGGCGGACTCTGATAATGTCACGACCCACCACTGGCTCCACGCGGTCGCTGCTCCCTTTGACCCACATCAAGTTAAGCTGATCCAATCCCATCCTGATCAGCAGCCAGGAAATTAAGTTTGGCTGCAGGCTGCCCCAGACTGTTTGTGGCAGGTCAGTTTTTTCCCTCCCTCCTGTTAAGAGCTTCGAACACTTAAGCTATTAACCTTTTTTTGTTTGGACAACTAGGATGGATAACCCCCGTCTGCCACTCCTCTCATTACGACCCCGCTTTTCTAATGTACTTTCTTAAAACTTGCGAGGAGATCGAGCCGACTTTTTATTGTTATACGCCGGATGGGAGTGGGGACTTAAAAATCCCTCCGAGCCATCTACTGGAGACAGACGTGTGCTTGCACAGCCAATGACGGCCAAATGACTCCATTTCAAGTCCATTTGAGCCAATTGTGGAGAAAGCTATTGGATGCCTGGGCTGATGTTGTTGCAGTGTGGCTGGTGTTTTAGGTGCTGGACCAAAACCCATCACTGGCTGCAAAGTTACAGGAAAACAAACACGGACCGAGGCTTTGCTGCAACTGCAGAGTGTTAATGCTGAATTGGAAGTACTGTGAGGTGAAACATTGTGTTTTGATTCAGACAAATCAAAAGTTCAGTTTGTATTATTTAATGATAATTAATTCCGTGTATATTGGCAAAGCAATACCAGACATCAAGTTTCCATTAAAGGTGCCATGTGTAAGATTTGGTGATATCTAGAGGTGAAGTTGCATGTCGCATCCATCACCTCACCTATGGTGGTCGTCACTAAAATTCAAAAGATGTTTAGAACATCCACTTTAACAACTGTAAAAACATGGGGGCCCCTGGAGAGAGGACCCCCTCCACTTGTAAAAAAAATACGTTCATGAGCTCATTTAAGGGAAATGGGAAAAGACATAAAACATTCAGGCGATTATACATTTATGAAAATGTCAGAATTGTCACACCTCAGCCTCCTCTCTCACTCCCCCCCCGACACCCCCCCCCCCCCCCCCCCCCCCCCCCCCCCCCCCCCCCCGGTTCCAGTTCCTGCTTTCCTGCTCTTTTCCCAGTCACTCCCACCTCCACCTCATTCCCCTCAGCAGCTTACTTACTTACTTACTTACTTACTTACTGCCCTTTCTGCCGGCTGGCATGTCGAGCAGCAACGAAGGCTCTCCACTTTTGTCTGCTCTGGGCCAACATCCCCTAATCAGCACAGCCCCATATAAACCTCAGTCAGACTTCCATTCAGTGCCAGATTGTTCAGTGCCCTTGCATACTCTCCTGCATCACTCGGTTTGACTTCTCGCGTACGACCTCGCTTGCCCCCGACTATCCTGAACTGTACTATCCCGGTAAACCTGCGCGCCTTCGGTCTCCTGACCTCGTTTGTCGCCTGTACCTGTCCGTTTGCTGTTCGTCATCTCAGCCTTCAGTAAAGCCCGTTGAACTATTATTGCTGTCCTGCTCGTTTGTGCGACGAGTGGGTCCACAAGTACCCTTGTGACACCCGTCACAAGTATGTAATTGTTCTGTGTTATTTCTAGAGGTGAAAAAATGACCAAAAATATTACACACTGCACTTTTTACGTGTTATTTTCATCACCCAAGAATGAGCCCTTCGTGTCTCTGTAAACCATGTTGCACCAACATGTTTATGCAGTAGCCCAGAATGGACAAACGTTTGAGTTTACATGGCAACTAAAGATCCACTGACACGACTGAGGAGAGCCGCGTTCAGCTGCAACATGCAACTTCAGCACCAGCTGTCTCTGATCCTACACACGGCACAAACAGCAGAAACGTTGAACTATTTTTCGAGTAATTGAGTTGGAACTTTTGTGGTGTCTCAAGGGCAGGGGAGGAAATATGCATCTCCTTTATGTAGGGTATTTTTACAATGTCGCACATACACGCTGTGACAAAGAGTTTTCCCTTTACAAAAGTAATATATATGTATATATCACATATGGTACTTGGATAATGCGATTTTGATTAAATGGTTTCGTTTCGACCTTGAAATGTGAAAAGATCTCTTCTTATCCTTTGCATTACAACAAAGTTATCATGATCATCTTAATGCATCGCCCTCCACAGGAATACAATGAAGGTTGTACCACCAAGCTTATACATTTATGATACCACTTTATTCTGACGGACATAAATCATGCATCTAAGACGTTGATATTGCAGAGGGGCGCAACCTTTTCGTTTGGGCCATAGCATGATCACATCCATCATGACAGGAGCCTATTACTCTTTTATGGTGAATCCTTTTAAAAGGCTCTCGTCATCATCTCTAAAGTGTCGAACAATGAGCCAAGATGATGGAGAGACCGTGTGCAGGGGTCTCCGGATTTGGATTTAGACAAAACGAGAATCTTTGCTCCCTGTTTCCTTTCATCAACTCTCACTTGATTTATCTGCCTCATGTTTCGAGCAAATTCTGTTAAACAGGCCAGTGCGTCCTCTGTGTGTGTGTGTGTGTGTGTGTGTGTGTGTGTTCCTGGTGATGGGTTTGATGTTAGCGCTGTGTAAGGCACCAGATGGTGTGTATATAGTGGTATGAATGCTTCCCCTCAGATGTTTCCTGGCATGAAAATACAAACACAGACTTGATTGCCACATTGTTTGCAGATTGCAAAGGACAACAATTCCATGGGGGATGTAAGAGTAGTGCCTGCGTGTGGACAGTGATGGATGCGTGTGAGAAACGTGGCCCGTTGAACATTAATTGGTGACGAGCACTATGGTCCCATGCAGGACTCCTGGATAGGCCGGGAGACGAAGAGCAGAAGGGGCCGCATGCGACTCGGAAAAAGCCATTCATTCGTCCGCGCATGAATACTGAACGACATACGAGTGACCTGAGTGCTCTCATGCAATATTCCTCTCAACAATTTAATCAGCTAATAAGATTTTTCGTCTTCTATTTTGCTGAGGATATTTTCCCTCCATCATTAATTAAACAACGTGCAAAATAAAGCTCCCTTGGTTTGACTCTCGATTACTCTGTAATGAAGTGAACAACACGGACAGCACAGGGTTAATTGTGTTTGCGGCTCCGAAGGAGATCAGCACGTTGTCGAAGGCAATAATGAACTTCTGAGCTTATTATTCTTCTGCTACGTTATCTTTTTCAGTGGGGTGTCTTTAGTAATTGCGGTTGTACCAAGTTAGATAGAAATGAACATTATCATGGATACAGAGCACAGACTGTTTATAGGTATCTAATTTCTCCCTCTATTTAGGAATGAAGCCTTAATTCGAACAATGCCATCTGGTGCCATTGACTTAATTTGGAGCTAATAACTAATGAAAGGTCCAGTCTGTAAGATTTATGCATTGTTCCATTCGTATAGATATCATTTACATTCATTATGATGATGTTTATATGAGCGTATAATCACTTGTGATTCACTTGTGAATGTATAAATTGACCAATTTAACTCATTAGGAACTACTTATTTCTCACCTTATACTTCATCTGTCAACTTCACTTAGCCTTTCCTGGTTAATCATTAGTCTAAAATCTACAGGAAATATAAACACCAGAATGTACATCTGTTGGCCTTAAACGATCCTAATCAAAAGCAACCATCCTTGAGGAGTTTAATTAATATGCAACTTTAAATTTTGGCCCATGTCCCATCAACTAACTTAGATGAAGCAGGGTGTTTGATCTATGCAGCATCCTGCGGAGACCAACTTTGGCTTCATTTTTGGGACGTCGCCATGGTTTCCATCTTTTTAACAAATTCCTTGGTGCATGTTACCACTGGCGTTACTATGGTTACAGACATTGCCATGTTGTGCTAGTAGCTACAAATGTGAAATGCAGGCTACATGTCTGGTGTGTTTTGAATCCACGTTCATCATTCGGTTATTTTCCAAGACCAGACTTGTGTTTCTTGACAACATAATTTAGGAGCTAGTTTGAGTTGCAATTCCTGCCTTGACCAAAATAATAGTGTTGTCATGATCTTGCAGTCCCTTCCTTTGACAGTCAGACCTTGATGGTTTATAAAACCCTGCACGGATTTTCTTCTTACTTGATATGAAATAATTTCTCTCAACGGACGACATGTGACCACAAACAGTAATAAAGTTTTAATTATTAAAAAGGATGATGAATTGAATAACCTCACTTTCAGGACCTTGACCATGATGAGTCACAATCACATTATCACTAATGTGACTGTGAGCAGAGGCACGTCATCAACTCCATGACTCATGTGACAATCTCTTCGATATCCTCTTTGCATTGGGAAACACCAATGACCTACAAGCATGACAGTGTTATGAAGAAAATGAAGATTTACACAATCCAAACAAACCATTGACAAATACCAAGTCCACCACTTGAACAAAGCCTCCTGACTTCACTTCTGAGAAGCACCACAACTGTTAGAGTTGCCCCTCCTATAACTGGGGCTAACGGGTGCAGTCGGAGTGCACTGAAGTGCTGAGCAGAAGCTGAAGTGTGGCTACACCGGACTGTGTTACTACATTAGCGGGACACTTGAACACAGCGGAGCCATTGTTAAGTTTGATAGTAACATCTGTGCTTCGCCTTCTCCGCTCATTCTGGACACTGATACGACTGGTCCCAGCACACCACTCTCCCTGCTTTAACCCGAGCCGAGGCCTAATGAGGCAAACTGGAAACACCTGTGTGTGGGTTCAGGCTGGTTGAGCCTGACTTTTGAGACAGACCAAGGTTAAATGTTATAATTTAACACTACGAAACCACAACCTGTTTCTCCTCGTACACTCAACTAAGGCAAGATATACACCTGACATTACAATGAATTTATGTAATTCTGAAAGTGTTTCAACCTATTGAGGTGCAGGTGTGAATAAACTCAACATGCATTAAGAACAGATTGTGGTATGACTTGAGAAGCCACATTCATAACCACGATGTGGAACATAAACACAAATACAGATAAACAACTCACAATGTGACCTTGAATTTTGCACATATCTAATTTTCCATTTCGGCTCACCTGATAAAGAACCTTTATCCATCCCATAAATCCTCACATGTGGCCAATTACATCCATCAACAAGAGGCTCAACCTGGAGTTGCATCTTTTTAAAACCAGTGTGAGTCTGACACTTACTTCCAGTCCTGCAGAGCAGCACCGCCATAACAACAAGACATCACTCATCACTTAAAATACATCTAAAGGTTGACCACAGGGCAGTTATCCAACACTGTTCTCTCTCTTTCGTCGGGGCAAAAATGGCATCTAACCCCAATTTAAACACTCAAGTACAAATGCATTCAGCATCGCAACTTCCTCTGCTGTTCAAGTTCTACACAGATGAGACGAGGATGTCATCGTGTATGTAGGCTGCTGCTGGAGCTGGAACAAGCATGTAATCAGATCTCCTAAGTGACATATTAATAGCAGGTGGTAATGTATGTGGTTAAGTGTGATCTGATTGCAATGTGATCACATAAAAACTCATTTAAGTACCAGGTGCAAATGGGACCTTAGACAATATTTGATTGCAAGAGGGGAGCTTTCGCAACAAATCTGGATGATCCTTTGGTTTGAGCGGATTAATGACAGCAATACTTGTAAGGTAGCGTTTAGTCTACAATCTGCAGAAAGCCAGGCTTGGATCTGTCCATCACAGTGTTAAAAGACTTTAAGGTGGTTTAAGGATTGTAATTGTTGTAATCTTGAGAATGAGGAACACAAGAATGAATCAGAGATCTGCTGCCACCAGCGACGAGTGTCTCAGTCATGGCAGCAGGCAGAGCTTCAGGTGATCAGATTGATTAGCAGGCTGATAAATAGCGGATGAGGCCGCAGGCACAGCACACAAGAGCTGGCAGGAGGGATACAGTGAAGCTGAGCGATGCAGTTTATACTATGATATTTAGTGCTGAAATAAAGTAGTTCCATGTATGTGTGTGTCTATGCAAGTATGTGTGTCCATTTCTAGTCAAAACCAAAACTGCATATGTTGCATTTATCAGTCTGGTTTGCAAAATTAAAGATTAATTTCCACCTCTATTGACAGAAATTGGATATGAAATTATTCAATTCTCTGGATAGCATGAATTGTTGCTTATATTACCCTGGAGTGAACTAAATATATTTATACTGGAAGCACATTCTCTCAATGGAGACCAAGAGTTAAACTACCCAGAACACCCTACTGACTATTAATGACACTATATCCCGCTATACTTTTTAAGACCTCCGTAGACCTCCATAATAGTCATTATTCCAACTCATGTATCGATGTTACACTGGATATGGGTAATGATACATGTATTGATCTTGGTATATGATTGAGGAAATTGAGTGGATGTTTCCGTGAACAGACAAATCTCTACACACCGGGAGTTGAGATAACTGAGAGAAGACAGATGTGAATCAGGTCAATATTGACAAAGAAGATGCTAGCAGCCCAATAGACAGAGGCAAATGTGAAATCAATGGAGTGTAGGACACAGTTCATGAGAGAGTTGGTGGCAACATATCAACAGTAAAGCAGGGAGGAGCCAAAGGCGCACGCTGAGCAAACCAGTGGGGTTTTGAACAGGAACATGGATTACAAAGGACGCAACTCTCAAACGACACGCCATCGAAAGTACTTGACAAAAGTGGTGGTGGAATAGTATGGAGGGACATCTATAAGGAATAAGAAATATCAATGTCTTTAAAAGGACCCAGCAGCAAAAGCAGTTGACGGGAGACTAGCCAACCAGACACAGTGGTGGTTGAGAAGGAGAAGAGGAGCTCAATAGTGATGGATGTTGTCATCCTGACTGATCGTATCATTAAGATGGAGCAGCATGGGTAGATTCGGAGGCTGGAAGAGGAACAACAAGTCCTCTCACCAATGGAGGGATCCGCATTCTTCTGTTGAGATTGATTAAGACATTAAACCTCTTTTTCTCTGGAGGTCTCTGCTGACTAAAAGTCAGTGACAGGTGTTGGACCCGAACATCACTGAGGTTTCTGGAGTCAGTGCAAATGTGCTTTTCTTTAATATGGGTGTCTTGCGTGAAGCAGTTCATTCGCAGCTTACGAACATTAGTTCACTGTTCTCCGGTGTCGGTGGACTTTGGTTGAGAGTCCAAGAAAGAACTATTGGCGGTGCAGCACCTTTGCGGCTTTGCTGAAGCCGTGGCTGGGTCCTCTCTGAGCCTTTAGCAACTCTCTTACTTAACACACCAATTAACTAAGGGAGAGACGTCAACATTATGCTCTCGGCACATTTCAACTGACACACTAGTTCCCAGGGACGTGGTGTTTTATGTGTACATAGTCGTGGGAGATTGACACGCAACTCCGAAAACCTCCAACGCTGTGTCAGCTGAGTGTGTTTCACTCCAGAAGTACCAATGTTTTACACACTCTGACATAACAACAAGGGATCAGATTTGTCCCTTTATCTTCGCAGTTCAAAGCTGGCGTTTTCGTCAAAGGCAGACAAGCAGTAAATTGAACGCTCAAAGTACTGTAGAGAGGGAAGGAGGAGAGGGAGGAGGAGGACGACAGTGGGTAGTGAGGTATGTAAAAGGAAAGTTTATTTTACCCTTTCATTGTCTTTTAGAGTGCATTGATACCGCCGTCATTGATGTAGGTGTATTTTCCAAAGTACACAGACGGAAAGATGAGTAGTGGAGTAGTTGTGCAGATGGCAGTTTGATGTCTTGGGCCTCAATGAAATATTTGGTTGCTACTAGCTTGTTTTTTTTTTTCTTTTTCTCATGTTTCTCAGGCTTGTGCCGCAGATGTTATGTAATGTTAGCTTTGACGTAGCAGTAAGGCTTAAGTTATGATGTCATTGATGCCAAATCTATGAACAGAAATTGCAACATTTTTTTTTTAAGTAGTTGTACAACACACTTGGTGAAGGGCCAAATATTTTGGATTCATTGTCCCTTTTTGCGATTTTGTCCAAAGACCCAGCATTGAGCTCCTGCACTGATTTAAAATGGGACTTCCAAGAAACACTAGAAATGTCCATGCAGGCAATTTTTTAATCTTGGGTTGTTTTTGAATTCTTGAACTCCACGCTTGAGCTGTCATGTGGTAAAAAGGTAGTAACTGTTGGCGTGTGCCTGCTTTCTGCTTTCTGTGTACTGTTGCACTTCGCTGCTGTTTGGTATCTGTCAGGACTCAAGTGTTTTTATCATCCAAAGCAACCACAGGCATTTTATTCCCACATGCTGGATAAGAGAGGGAGGCGAGCGTCCCGTGGTGGTTTTATGGCGAGGGTCTCTTCAGGCACCGAATCCTCCGCACCACACCACTCGGCAATTTCACACTGCACAACTCTGTGGTTTTGATAATCTCCTGTTCTGACATGTCCAGTGAAATATCTCTTCCTTCCCCCTGCGCCAGCTTTGCCTCCAAATATGAGCCGGTTAGAAGAAAAGTTTTGAGCAGACATTTGCAAAACAAATTTCACTAGCTGCCATAGTTTACACTACACTTCACTTGGTTCACGCTGAGGACATCTCTGTTTTTGTGTTTCTTTGATTCTCCTGCTCCATGGCAGCTTCCTGACAGAAAACAAGTCGGAATCTACGATTTCTGCTCTGCACCTCTTCTCCTCCTTGAATTATCCGCCGATCGCATTCATCCTGTCACTGACTATCCGTTCTCACCGTTTCAGAAGTGCAATTTTCTGTCCAAGTATGCACTTAATTCTTTTGAGAGCATTTTTTGACTGTTACAGCTTTTGGATATAACCAGTCAAAGAGCACAATCGATAGCACAACAGTCGGATCCCTCTCCTAAGCCAAGCAAACTCTCTTTGAGTCAAACAAAAGCAGAGCTTACCAGAACACTAGACTGACGCTGCTCCTCTTGGCTGCAGTACACCCCACTGTTGCGTCACTCACTCATATACAGTACAAGTACAAGTACACACACACACACACACACACACACACACACACACATACACACATACACACAATCCAATTGATTTGAGACCCAAAGGAAGCACTATCATCATTTGTCCTTTAAGGTGCTGAACAAATTCAAAATGTACCGCAGGCAGAGGTTGTATCCATTAGAGACGGAGAATCAAGTTAATGTATGACTCTTATTAATAAAGTTTTGCAAACTAAGTATCGCTGCCAGCTACACTGACAAATATCCAGTTAATAGCGCTTTACTCTCTAGTGTTATGCTCAAACACAAGTTTCACATGTTGGCCACATTCCATGATATTTTTAGAATTTGTTGAATTTGAGCCAACGGGCCACAGTTGGACCGCGGCCCCCGTCCTGCCCTAAACAGATATTTGTGGTACCGTCATACATTTGTATTTTTAGTCATTTCAGTAATGCCACACTTTAAAGTTACATTAATGTGTTTTTCATATTTACGCGGTGTACAAACAGAGAGGTAACGTCTCTGTACTTTGACAATTCATTACATGTTTACTTAACCATTACAATTATGAGACCTTTCTCTGAGTTTGTCAGTGACATGACTGTGTTTGCCTTTTCAATTTTCCATGGCTTTTTAAAAGATGAACCCTCATTTGCTCCTCATTTGAATATGTGTCAGGGAGCATTGCCGAATTCAGCAGTAACCATAATATATGCAATCACTCTCCCAGAAAATTCAGATCAGTTCATCAGAAGATTGAATGATTCATGGTATATCGACACAGACAGATTTGACTGAAAAAACACATACTGCATCAAAGCGGTTTCACATCTCACAATATACAATTAACACATCCCACACTGTGAAGCAATAGAGTCATCATCTAATCACATTTTTTAAAGATCGTACCATTGCCAAGGGCGAACAAATATGTCCTGATATCCTTTACATGAGATTGGCTAACATCTAGCTGTTTTTTAGTTTTTTTTATTTGTTTGTAAATTCTTAGAATTTTGTTGTTTTTGCTCGAGCTTATGTTGACATGCTGACTGACTGGAGCCAAAAGGGATCATCTGCCGTCTGAGGTGACAGTGATTCAACTAAGTCCATGCAATTTTGACATACCTGCTTAGTCTTGTGACAGGAAATACTGATGTAAGGCAAAGTAAAGGCAAACAAGGGATTTTCACACCATTTTCACGGGTAATTTCGAACTCAACAATCAAGAGTAATAAATATTTGACGGAACACACAGATGTATTTCCATAATGACACAAGAGGTGTGGATGGGTCCGGTGGGTTCTGTTCCGGGCAAAGTACATTTGATATGATGAATTTATTTGCATAAAGAATTCTGACGCTGATTCAAATGTTTTGTTTGGTTTTGATTTTGGTTTGTTTTGAGGTGTTGTTGCCATGGGGCTGGTGGAAAAGAAATCAGCAGCCCGAGGACCTTCTATACTGCCTGAGGTTATGATGATGAACTTATGTCAACAGGCTTCTGACATGAAATCCAAACAAATGCCTTCAACGTTTATCACAATATTAGTCAGCACACTGCAGCGCCACTCTCTGGTACGACTTCCTCAGTAAGATAAAGCAAGATTTACCTCAAAATCATCTAGATTTTTAAAAATTATTATTGGATTTTTTTGTCCGTTTGTTTGCGTTTCTAACTTTTCTTTCCCAAGAAGAAGGTATGAAGTCATTTCCTTATTTTTTTGTTGTTCAAAACAAAAAAATTCTACAACAGCAAAGTATATTGTGACATATATACCCATAATGTATATACCTTATATACTGTGTCTTGTAATTACATGGAATGCCTAGCCTTTTTACTGTGGGATTTACCCATAAATGAATAAAAAATAAATTCTACGGTATTTCTTACAGTGTAATGTGTAGCACTGAGTCCAAGACAAGGACATTTAATTGAGAAAATGTCGTGTATTGTGTTGGATGCTGAAGTAAAGTGAAAGTGTTCTGAGTGAATTCAAAAGAATTCATTGTCATTACTTTTTAATGTATACTAATGGATTATGGTAATGTTCTGCACTGTCATGTAATTTATATTAATTTGCCCAGTACAATTGCCGAGCCCTGTTTCAAGCATAACGGCAGTTTGCGCAGAGGAAAATTCTCTGACGGAGCTTGTACACACTTGACAATGGGATTAATATCATAATGAGCGAATTATGTGATGAGGTAATTTTCCTCTTTACACATGTTCATACTTAATTTGACTAATCATGACTACTCATCCGTCAATCATGCCCTTCATTACTCCTCACATTCTTTCAGCATGTCATGCTTTGAAATGATGTTGCATGGAAAAGAATGGTTCTTGAAATGAGGGTGGGGTCAGAGCAAAAAAGGTGATATCGGAGGTTCAGGCCTGACAGTGAATCACAAAGTCAATGGCAAAGTTAATGAGAGAGGAGGCTGCAGTAAGAGGTTCAGTTCACATGGGTCAGAGATGCCCCCAATGAGAGGGGGTGAAGATTGCTGATGTCAGATCCTGGTGGAGGATAGAAAAAAGATAAATCCCTATGTACTTTTTGTTCCATCCTGGATCCATCCATTTTCATTTAGACCACCACGTTCTCTGTTTTCTCTCCTCTCAGCAGACTCGGACCCATAGCTGATTAAAAAAAGAGTGGCGTTCTCCTTGCACCTTGGATCGATCCCGCGGAGGATTACAACTTCCAGCTGCACAGGGTCAGAAGGCAGGGAGGGCAGAAGCCCGGGCAGCAGTCATAAAGAAACAATAAAGTGCTGATGTCAGCAGTGTGCATGAAAGTGAAGGGGTATGTGAAGCAGTAATCAGCTACAACATGCAACTTCACCGCCAGATGTCAAGTCCAACAGGAAACAGTTCGTTTCATGAAGTGTGAATCATAGTTAGGAAAAGCAAAGATTATTTTAATAATTGATCTATCTATTTACTTACCGATTTTCAAATCCAGTTGGACTTTGGATGTGTCTGTTTTACTGTGACTTTTATGTGTCTAACATCAGTAGCTAATCTCTTAAAGAAGCACACTCCAAATGAACTATGATCTGGGCACACTTTGGGGGTCAAAGGTCACGGTCACTTCACTACAGGCCACAAAAACCCGATCGAAATATGACAAACTCTTACCTAAACTCACTAACGTTGCAATAGGCAGCTCACTACCTCTCACCTCACCACCACGTCTCAACTACAGTGGGCGTCTGTAAAGTACTGTAAAAACATTGTGGTGCGACATCCATAGAGGCGACCCACTCCTAATGTAAACAAAAAAGGCTCATTCTACGGCAATGAGACAGTAGCTTGAATTTAGGAGATCATACGCTTTCGTCCATCGTGCTGATCCTGTCTCACGGGATCAAATGATGAAGTGATGAGATCTTACATTCAAATGATCCGAGGTCAGCTTCGCGGCGCCATCATAACGTTCTCCTAAAAACACTTGAGTCGCCATGATTCATCTGCATAACCCTGGAACAGAGGGGGAGATTGCTGCCATATTTCCTGGATGCCAGAGGCGAACAACCACCCGGCAGTATTTCTCGTTTACAATGGAACAATCCAAAAGTCTCTAGTGCTGTCAGAGTGGAGCTGTCTCTCTTTGAAGTCCGGTGGCGTTTGTCCAAATCGACTTGAAGGGTGAAACATAAACACGTGCATAATACATTCAAATACACCAGATAGTTTAGAATCAACAATCTGATGCGGATGCTCACATTGATTATGGATTCAAACAGATGGCTCAGTAAGACCTATCGTATCCTGCCACAGTCAAACCAGAACACAGGGAGGAGTCCGTCCCCGAAGTGAGAACCACTCACAGTTATCAAGTGATACAATACATTTCAGAGTGTCCAAATAGATTTGAAAGTGGGTTAAAATTAACATGTGACAAGCCAAGCCAACAGACGGATTTCAGGGGAGACTGCACAATCTACCCAGTGCAAAGTCAGGCTGCATAAATTGAATCCTTACTTTCACTGCTCTGCATAATCAGTGAAATCACTTATGACTTCGCCAGAATAATGTCGCAGACTCAATCTAAAATTAGACCAGTCTGTGGTAGGTCTTGATATTGAAATAGTTTTACACTGATATCAGTGGAAGCTGGAGGAGAAGTGCGTGGGCCAAACTTTTCAACAGGCTTTCTGTCATTTTTGGTGACATCACTTCTGCATGTTTAAAGTCAATCAGATCCAGGCTTTGACCTGTGAGGTGAATACCACTAAGTACTAGCATAGTAGTGCAGTGTTGTCATGCTACTACTTTCCAATAATAACCTAAAAGTGTCAACAATTACTGTTAGAATTTAGAAGGAATACAAACATGGAGAAACACAAACCACGATGAACAGCCAAGTCTGACGGGTGAGTATGTCTGGGTTGGACCTTCATGTCCCTCCACTTCTTCATAGGCAAGATGGAGGCATTTGTATTCTGAATATTGTTGCCTGGTTTACGAATTCAAGGGAATGAATCTCTTGAATTAATTGTATCTCATAGTTGTTTACTCAACAACGTGCACAAAACCTTTGAAACTGTCAATCAAAGACATTCGGACAAGCAATCTGTTTACATGTTCTGACTCCGCCTGAATAATGTGCCTCATCCTGTGAACTGGGAGGCAGCCGAGCGTGCCGTCTTTAATGGTTATTGAGGAAGGAAAGAAAGCAAAACAGGTGTATTCAGAGTGGGGTCGAGATGCAGCACGTGGGCCAGTGGAGACGCACCAGGCTTTAGATCTTTGAAGTTAAAGTCAGTGCTTATTAAAAATCCAAGCTGCCTGAATATTATCATCTGTTATCTTTTCAAGCACTGGCCGAGCAGCATGCAGCATTTCTCTGCTGCGGCCAAGTGACAGTGATTTGGTGTTTGAATTTAAAGAGCGTTATTTTGGTGATGCAAAGAAACAAATGACTCCTGAAGTCATGAAAGGAGACATGTTTTTTTGTTTGTCTTAATGTATCAAACAAAGACCCTAAAAAGATAACAACTGTTTGCTCAAAGGACAAATCAACAGCAGACTCTGAAAATGTCTGCCCGTTATACCACTTTTTTACCACTAGGGTGAATCATGAGCCAATATAGTGCTTAGTCTGCCTCTCATTCAAGATTGCTGTGTAAAGCTTTGTCAACATGATATAGTATAGTACCATTAAAGCCTGTTTCTACAGTCTAAACATATCCATCATGTAGCTGAGTGAAAAGCTCCGTTCTCATTCTGTGTTTACTTCGGATGAGAAGTGAATTTTCCGATGAAAACGGTCAACAATCGCTTTAATGCCATCTCATGAGTCCAAATGCAGGGGAACAAGAGTGCTGATGAGCTGCAGGTAGACTAATGGCTCATTGAAGTTCCTCTAACTCATCAGCCTCCCAGGTAAAACGTGTCACTTCATCAGCTCAATGACTTAATGTCTCTCTGTGGTGGAGCATCAATAATGAACATCGGCCTGTTTTCTCCACAGCGTCCTCTTCCCTCCTCTACAAGCCCATAACGGCAAAATGTGACGTCTATGATGCTGCAAACTTTTTTTTTTTTTACGATCCGCTTTAGACATTATCCCGCCAATACAAATATGATTTTTACTGATATTACTGTTGTGGATTCGGCTCCCATTTAATTTACAGGTCAGATCCATCGCAGGCTTCTCATTAAGCAGGCAGGCATCTCAGAGCGGAATTAACTGTCACCAACTTGATTCAAATGCGTGTGAGCGGAGTTAAGTGTCGCGGCTCTTTCAACCTACTAATAAACTGCCATCAAGGCGCTCACTTCATTATAACCACCGCTCCCTCACGCCATTGTTGCACTGTGACAATTTGGAGGGACGCCATGCACGACGAAAAGCCCCAGAGCCTTCGGGGGCTGTGGTGAATTAATAAATCGGAGTTAATGCAAAAGTCATTTGAATGTCATTGATATGGAGATTATGTTTATTTGCATGAATTATGAATTGGCCAGATCTGGGCTGATCTCTCCCCAATGTCCAAAACTTCAGCTTTTCCAAGCGGATCTTCCTCTTTATCAAAAACACAAGATGCGCAGTTATTAAAGGAGCAATTTAAAGGAGACGTTTTTTTTCGGGATATTGAAAAATTCACCAAAATAACAGTCCTGAAATCACACCGAAGACATGAATGTCAGCTGAGACTTTAACGGAGGAGTAAGAAAACACCGGGTCAGTTGACCCATAATACTCCCATTGATTCATAACCTGCAACTGCTCTTCCCATCTGTTGGTCTATCGGACTGTCTTGTCTGCCAGCATATAATTCTTCGATAGAAGAAGTAAAAGTAGTAATATTCATGTGTATGTGTGTTTGTGTGTGTGTGTGTGTGTGTGTGTGTGTGTGTGTGTGCGTGTGTGCATGTGTTTGAAAAGAAACATAATGAGAAAACAATATTATTTGACATTTCTATCCAGGTGCGAAATGTTCGCTATTGTATCAGCCCCCGGTGAAACAATATCAACTAATAGTGACGAAAGCAGAATTACCAGGTTGTTATTTTTGTTTGGGCTCTCTCTCTCTCTCTCCCCCTCTCTCCCCCTCTCTCCCCCTCTCCCTCTCTCCCTCTCTCTCTCTCTCTCTCTCTCTCTCTCTCGCTCTCTCTCGCTCTCTCTCTCTCTCACACACACACACACACACACAGGAGCAGAAATTACATTCTTATAAAACCTAAATTGTTGTGAAATGACCCTGTGATTAGAACACACAGTTATTGATTTTGTGCCTTTGTCCTTAAATTCAAACGCAGCAGAAGGAGTAAATGTCCAACCCTGCAAATTGCATATCTGCCGACATGTCTTGACACAGAAGCACCGTCAGGCTCACAAAACGCCGCATACTGCACTTTACTGTGGAAGGGGAAGAAGAGTGACAATCCTGCGTTTTACACGGCACCACTTTGATAGACTGCAGTGTGAAGTAAATATCTGCTGCGCAACGAGCTGGAGACAATCTTTGATTATTCTTCCGATGCCTTTTCAGGGGCTAAACCAAATGTGCGTATAAGCAGCGTTCCCACAGTTAAGCCCCGTCAGCTGAGTCCAGGTTGAGGATGTTTTCTCTCGAGTCTCAATACCTGGCAGGACCTGCTAATGAGTAATCCCTTTACAACTCTCCCAACCCTCTGTAAATCAAAACAGAGGCAGATTTCTTTCTTCCTCTCCCCCTCACCCCCACATCATCCAGGACACGTCTTCATATTAATAACTCAGTCCGCCACTTGAGAATGAAAAATGTTCAGGGGAGTGCAGCAGTAAAATGACAGCGAGCATCACAATCCATTTCAATTTGAGCGCTGCAGACCTCCGAGTCTTTGCGTATGGTTTCCGTCAACATTTTTCTTTTTCTTCCTCTTCTTCTTCGCGCTTGGTGAAATTATGCTGCAGCTTTTATGGCAAAGCATCTTGTCCAACAGCTGGGAAACCTAAAGATGCCAGCTGTTTATGCTGCACTCCTCTATGTATCCATCCCCTCCCTGCCACACCGCTAATTCACGCACTGTAAACAGGCCTGGAATTCAGATGCTGCCTGATGCGACCCAGTGCGTGAATAATGTTTACTGCTTTGCATAATGTCAAGCAAATCCAACATGTGCATGTGTGTGTGTGTGTGTGAGAGAGAGAGAGAGAGGGGTGTGAGTCGCACCTGGCAATTCCAGCATGGAGCCAAGCCATCGTCATTGGGGCTGGGGGTTGGTGGGGTGGTTGGTGCATTACTGCCCATTGATTCAAGATGATCCTCACATGGTGTGGACGTCTGGGCCTGAATACAGATCAGGGGAAGAGCGGGCGACTGGTTATTCTTTGGTTTGTATCAGAGAAGATGCATAGGAATGGATGTATACAGTACTGTATATCGGCTCCAGGGTTGAAAGGTGGAGCCAATGTGGAAGTGCCTGCAATCTATGTGTACTTGAACGTCCAGCAGAGGGCGAGTCCACTGGTTGCAAAAATCAATACATCAAAAACGGTTTACAGTCTTTTTAAGACTCTCTGCATCAGCCAATCAGATCGGTCTGGGCTTTACAGAGCATCTCAGGGGGAGAGTGACAACAGGAGCTGGAGCCACGGACAGTGTGGAAACTACAGCGCTTTATAAACAAAAACTGCCAGTTCTAGTTATGACTCTAATTAGAATATTTCTCAAAAACAAGTGAGGTAGATCTCCTGTAAATTTGCTTGTGGATCCAGAATATTGGAGATGACTCTTTTTTGTCGTTCAACATCAGTCCGTCTCTCAAAGAACTGTGTTTGAATCTCGATGAAAACATTGAGAGATACAAAGGGAATACCAGTGAGTGATTTTAGTATGGTTACATGCAGGTCGAGGTTTTCTATTTTAGATTAATGTGAAACATTTCTCTGAGAGAAACATCAGTTGTTTTACTGAAATGGTTACGGTGTAAATACACAATTTACTAGAAAAGGGCAAACTCTCTCGTGAACCAGAAAATAAAATCCCTCCCACAGAAACAGTCTGATTTCAACAAAGCAGAGTTTCCATGTAAAAGGCAGTGAGACAAACACACCAAAGCAAGAATCAGTATCTTCTCTGTTATTTAAAATGCTGCTCCCTCCGTTCCTCCTGTTCCCTCCTGCTCCTCATGACCAACAATGAAACCAGAGGACACGTGTAATGCGTTCCCCACTTCCTCAGACAATCAGTCATAGAGTACGAGGGGGAGAGTCCATTACCTGGAGGTTCATGGTGCATTTCAGACCCTCATTTTTTCCCCACAGCGTTCCTCTCACATGTGTTCGCTCAGTTCCCACTAATAACAATGACGGGCCTCCATTTTTATTTGATGTTTTCTATTAGATTCCAACCCCTTTGATTTCTCCTCTTCAGAAAGAGAGGGCGGCTCGGCTAATGATTCATTTCGTGAGACACCACATGGACCTTATTCTATACTACAAATGTCGACCATGTTGGGAAACACTTTGAAAATGCATAAAATCCCTGAGACATGTGAGAATAATAGCAGTGTGAGAGAAGGATCCTGTTTGATCCTCTCCAGTGATCTTTGGAAAATTGGAGACAAATTTGTTTCATAGGATTTTTTTCAAACAACCATCTCGCACAGGAATATAAATGAGATTAGTCGATGTGTAAATCCTAGTCTTTAATAGAGGAGTAGGATGTTGATGAAAATCATATTACTGTTATCTGAACTGTTCTGCACATGCCGTTGTGGACACATTGTTTTAAGTTTATATGTCAAATATGCAAGTAGAGTAAGAAATGGGAATCAAGAGAAATGAATTAAAAATTCAATGAAATATAAAATGTAAAGAAAATAAAAATGTACACGTACTAAAAAAAGACAAAATTAATATTTTCAATATAAAATCTATATGACCATGTAAAATGAAATAACACACACATATATATATATATATATATATATATATAAATATTGGATATTTACATCCGATATATATATATATATCAGTCAGTAACATTGTCACTATTACTGTTTGAGGGAACATGTATCCAGAGGACAGAGTCAGTGACACAGTGGTGTTATGCAGTTGCATTGGTCTCAAAATGAAAACAGACCATTTTTCTAAACATTTTTCAATGCACACAAAAGATTTGCCATTCTATATAAATGTCAAAGGTGAATGTGAATCCACATATAAAACGAGACAGTTTACAAATGTATCTCTGATGCAAACATGAATATATGTATCCCATGTATATGGAAATTCACAAAATATGGATTTACAAGTATTTACAGATTTGATCGAAAACATATACTTGGTGTGCATGGACAAATATTTTAGAACCGTCATTTACATATAGATCGGAAGAATCTGTGAGCATTTATTCGCTCTGAGACGGATCTGATCTGATCTGTATTTCTGAGGTGCGTCTGTCCACCACTCTGCTCTATGGAGACATTTATGTATATTCTCAGATAAGCACAACTCTATCTTACTGTCATGGATTTGCACTCGGAGGAGATTATGTAAAACCTCTGATAATGCTCTATGTCATTCTCCCTGGCCATTTTTAGAAAACTATATTTTCCTCCTAAAGTATCTTTTTTTTTAATCTATTTTAGCAACGAGAACCAATTTGAATTTTTAGATATTGCAGCTCTCTTTTACAGTATTTTCTAAAACACAGAACCCCCTTGCTGCTATTTCAAGTACAGACATCATGGAGCCTCTTTTATCTCCGGAGAATATAGTAAGAGCAGGAACGCGCTGAACAATAGAGCACTGATAATTGACCCCTGGGAGACCTGGCAGGTATCCATTCAATGCAAAATCAGCTGTTGCACAGATAACGTTCCCATGAGATGCATAAAAAGGTCATAGGACCAGATGGGCTCATTTTCTCCATACAGGCTTTAAGAAGAAGATTAGGTTGTAATCAATGATATGAGAAACCCTGTCGTCATCACAAGTGACGATGAGAGGATTAAGGATCGGCTTGTTTTAAAAGGTATCCTCTCTGCAAATCTGCGGGACATAATTAAAAGTTCCCCCATCGGTTCATTTGGATCCGAGCTGCTTATCTTCAAAGGGTCGAAGAGGAACGGAGCAGATCAAAGCTCATATTGGCTGAGAGGACACGTGGCCAATCACAGGGCCTATACACGCAGACAAGCGACCAATCATGCCAACACCTACGACCTGTCAATTTAAAGTCTCCAATTAACCCCAACCTTTGTCTGCCTGCTTTTGGAAGGTGTGGGAGAGAGGAGAGGAAAACCTGCGGAGACATGGTGAGATCATACAAACCCCAGAGAGAGAGAGAGAGGGTGTAATGTAGAATCAATATTTCCTGATGTCGTTATCAATAAGGTGGCGGAATCCTGCTTTCAAGCCTGTAAATTAGGTGTAGGGGTGATGATGGATTCATGGAGTGCCGCTACTTTAAAGTCATAGTATGCGAGAATTAAGTGGAATTATTTGCAACTTTGCAATTAGAGATAGAAATAAAGTGAATGATAATAATTATATAATAATGTTTATACAAGTGCATAATCATCTAACTGCTCATACTTTTATTTCCATCGACCTGGAATCAGGAGAAAGTCTTCTCTTCTGGGCACGCCATGTTAAATGCATTGTATAGCACCTGCACGCCATTCACCCGGTCACCTGTATTCACAACAACATAAATACAACGTATGAGACAATGTATGGTTCAGGATCTTGCCCGAGGACACTTCAAAATGTGAAGGGGAGGGATGGCAGGAATCGAACCTGTCACCCTCCGGTTACAGGATGGCTTCTCTAGTCCCTCAGCCACAGCACCACGATGTTTCCACCGACGCTCAAAATGGAAATAAACAAACCACCTTAACAAACTACCTCCAGCATGGAAGACTGAGGTGAGAAGAATTCAGCTGCAACATGCAACTTTGCCACTAGTCGTCACTATTTTTGGATGAACCGGGAAGGAGGAGGCGCGAGGCCTCAGCAAGGTGGTGACGAGTGACTCGCCCACAATGAGCCTCATAAACACTCCGCAGAAACCTATGGGTGCCGTCACGGACGCTAGTTCCATATTTATCACCATCGTCATTCGTATTATTCTCTCACGGTCTTCCTTGAGACAGTAAGTGCTAATGCAACATTCAGGGACACCTGCAGTTGTTCCCCTTTGATTTGTGCCCCGGCGCTGACGCATGGGCAGTGGTGCTAAGTGGCAATGAAAAACAAGTGGTTGTGGGTGGTGAGTGGTGAGGAATCGATGGGAGTTTGCCCACTTTAGCGATGTGGCCAGGGCGCATGATGAACATGTAGCGTGCAGGGGGAAAGGCGAACACATCCGGGAGAAGCTACTCTCCATCGCTCATTGGTTTAGTGTTGACCTCTGCTCCACTTCAGCGCTGCAGTTGTGTGACACAGTCGTGCTGTTTAGACTGACACAGTGTTTGTGTGTGTGTGTGTGTGTGTGCGCATGTGTGTGTGTGTCTCAGCAACTCCCTGCCTTTGACATGCATCATTGGACAGGACGGTTTACATTTCCTGCTCAAACGTTGAATTAAAATACTATAAATCGAGCTATGATGTCATAATAAATATTGCATCGTTATTTGTATGCTATATAAAAGAAGAGTCGCTCGCACTACTTTGTCCGTGAGGGGAGGGCCCTTGGTAGTGCGCAGCACCTGAATCGAGACACAGCAAATGCGCCTTTCACTGCGGTGGTCTACTGTCGGTGAACTCGTGCACCAGTGGTGTTGTGCGATACCGGGCTAATATTAGCTTTGACCTCCAACTACGTTGCACGTACTCTTTAAACATCAAAGAGGTGTCAGGTTGTGAGGATTATCACGTGGAACAAAGGTATCTCCTTTTCAACAAACATCCCAAATCCGATGCAAAAATCACCGAGGGCACTGTTGACAAAAACGCATCGCGCTTTCCTCACACTGCAACGCACGTGATTCATGCGTAAGGTTACGACACGCGTCGTGTATGTGCCACCCAAAGTGAAGCGACAGGAGGTTTGGTATCTACAAACT
>JAFBJT010109561.1:31142-45858 GCA_016785325.1 Chascanopsetta lugubris
CCCCCCCCACACACACACACACACACACCCACACACACACACACACACACACACACACACACACACCTACACACACACACACACACACACACACTTGCATCCTGTGCAGGTAAAAGGACCAGCGGTGCTCAGACACTGAAATGTTCTGCATAATGTGATTACCGTCTCAGCAGAGACAGAATTGGAAACACGCCGCACGCCATTATTAGGCCCCGCGCTTAAAAAAAAACGCCTATTCAGACATGTTTGTTCGCTGCTTGGCAAAGAGTTCATTGTTTTCTGCGCCTCAGCGTTTCCACGCGAGTGAAGAGCTCTTGACGGAGCAGCTGGTGCTTCTTGATCCTGGCACGGCGACGCCCGCTCCGCTCCGCTCAGCCTGTCACAGTGACACCTACTGCCTCCGCTCCTCGTCCTCTGCGCACCCGGTCTATTCGCCTGACACTGACTTAATAAAGCCGCCGCGCTGCTGTGGCGTTGCACCTGCTCTGAAAAGGCCAGGGCTGAGCCTCGAGGAGTCTGAATTACCCCTTCACGTGTTTCCCCCCCTCTTAATAGATTAACAGTGGAGCCATTTAAACGGCCTAGAGAGAAATAAATTGGAGCGTAATTTATAAATGTGCACGCACGCACAACTGAGCCCAAATAAATCAGAATCATAAAGTGGAGCTTTGATGGAAAGTAATCTTGCAAAAAGTTTTGAAATATTAGTGCAAGCAAACGACTTTGACTAGATTTCCTAAATTAAAATGAGTGAATTCGTAAATGAATATCACTGCATTCTAAATCAATTTGATTTTGAGCTGTTTTTTTTTTTTTTTATTGTGACAGGCCTTGCATAAAAGCATCAACTCAAGGCAGGTTGAGAACTAAACAACTGAACAAGGTTATAGAGAAAATTGAGCTTTAAAATAGATCAAACTCTATGAATGCACTGATTTGGACAAATCCATTTTACAAGAGAGACACCGTCAGTCATGTGTAAAATTGGAAGTTTCAAGTAAAGACGCAGAAACTATACATCTACTGTCTGCATGAAAAACAGATAGAGATACAAAACTACGCGGATATCAGTTCACTAATCAATCAAGCATTCAAATTGGACTCAAAATGCAGTTTTCATATCTTCCTGAAGACGTCAGAAAGATTAAAAAATGTCACAACATTATTAAATAGATAAAAATGAGTTGAAATAATGATAGAATAGTATAAATAGAGTGATAGTGGGTAAATGAAAGGTTTGATACATAAACTAAATATTAACAAACAAGTCAAATTTACAATACTTATGCAGATCTTGCTCAGTTTTCTATGATTTGAAGGTCATTACCTTCATATGTAAAGCGCCTTGAACAGGCAATAAATGTGATTTGAGTTAAACTGACTAAACAAATGTCTTAATAAGAAGACAATAAGGTATGTAAAGATGTTTATACTTGGTTAATGAAACCATTCTTCAGAGTTTGAGCGGCATATCATTCGGGGCAAGTTCACAACTCTTTCACCAGATCTTTGATTTAAATCTTAAATGAAACCCATTAAATAGTCAGGTGGAGGATGTGTTTTCAGATAGCACAGGAAGTTGACTTCACTTCAGTTATCTGATCAAATCTGACAGAGGCTCCGGTCATTTCTTTAAGGATAAAATGTCAGATGTTATCGAAACATTAAAAAGCTGCAGTTTGAAGTTGAAAAATCCATTTCTTTAAAAATAAAGACTTCACAGAATGAATTTCAAGTGGCAGGTCGGTCCGTGTTACAGGTGCAACCTTCACGTCTGAGGCACTTCAAAGTAAAAGCATGAGGGACACAAACGAAGAGGGCGGGGCTAGTTTTCTCATGCATTTATTCATGGTGACATCGACCATTTAGCTTAACTATCAAACAGAACTGGACAGCTCAAATCCGGTTTAAGCGGACGCGTCATTGACTCGGTGCCAAAACCGCCATTTGTCAATATCGATGAAATTTTTTAGAAAAAGTGCAACTCAAGACACTTTTATCTCACAGCGCCGGGCAGTGGTCCAGTTTGATTGTAACTCGAAAATCAAAGGAAACATGTAACATTTATCCGAGGGTTTTGTTCTGCTGACTGCGGCCGACCGGCCGAATTCATTTCCCCTGGAAGAGTTCCAATCAATATTTAATTGCCCCTCGCTTTTGTGTTAGATGTCGGCAGGTTCACCTCTAGTATGTAAAAGGACTTCGGTACAGGACACGCTCTGCTCACGCCACACAGTGAGGATGATGAATATTTAAGAGTGGAGCAGGTCATTTTAAACTGTTATTAGAATTGCGTAATGTACCAGGACAAAGACGGGGAAAAAAGCCGTTTAAATAAGAAAAATAAAGCCGAGTATTCTGATCTAAATTCTCCCTGGATTTCTAGACTCAAGGGGTTTGACACATACATTGTGTTCAGGGGAAGTTGGGGAAAAGAAGAGAATGAATAAAGTAAAATGAGAGAATGAAAGGGATTCCAAAAATAAAACTTTGAAAAACAGAGCTGAACAAACGACCTGGCAAAGACAAAGCTGGGAAACAAAGAGAATGAACACACGAGGGAGGCAGGTTATGACTGAACAAAGGAGAGACACATGAGCAGCAAGTGCGCATGACATGAAGGCCAGAGAACAGGACAAACACAGGAAGTGCAACAGTGTCAAAAGTCAAAAGGACAGAACTTTCAAAATAAAACAGGAAGAGAAGAACTCAGATCAAGCGCAGATGATTTTGGAAAGCCAAAGATGAAAAGCCAAGTGTGAATCAAAGGAAACAGTAAAAAAAATCCACAAAAATAAAGTAAAACAAAAAAAGAAAAGTCTCTTGACAATTTCCCAAACAGAACCCTTCAAAATTTCAACAACGGGCAGAATCCCTTCCTTCCAGTATTGGAAAATAATGCTACATATCCTTGTTATGCACATGAAAACAATCTCAATAATATGGAATATCACAGACATGAGCACTACTATATCTTAAGTACGTATGACAACACATACTTAAGTGTGCTTGGAATGACCACTACAACATTTGAACATAATGAATGAATCCTAAAAATAGCCAAGGTACAAACATTGAAATAAAGTAGGAAGAAATGCCCAAAATAAAGAAGGGCACAAATGCTTCCATTCTGGCACTGGAGCCAGCCTCCAGGGGGCGACTGTGGCTTTTAGGCTCCTCTTTCATATTGTCCATCGTTATATACAGTCTCTGAGCGAAGAACAGCTCAGGCCATGCTTCTCCCTCCTGTGTTGTTTGTGACCAAAGCTGCGACACACATCTCCCAATCCAAGTAACAGGCTTGTGATCAATACTTCCCTTTGTAGCAGAGGGCTAGCGAGCAAAGCCAGGGCGGGTGGAGGAGGATGGTGGAGTGTGGTGGAAGGGGGTGGGGGTGGGGGGGGGGGGGGGGGGGGGGGGGGGGGGTCACTTTCCCTTTAATGCTCCCCGGGGGGGGGGGGGGGGGGGGGGGGGGGGGGGGGGGGGGGGCACTACTTTCACTTTAATGCTCACGGTCCTTTAAAAAATGCAACAGCTCCCAAGGAGACCAGAGAAGAAAAGGATGTACGGTCGAATCTCTGCAGATTTCAGCAAATCTTTTTGACCGTTTCTATCAAAGAAGCTCCAGCGGCGGTCCGTGGTTCGGCCCCGTGACCGCCGCCTTCAACGCCACGGCCCCCTGACCGCTCCCCCGCGCCGATGTGACACCGCCAGATATAAACACTTGACTCTTGCCCCCGCCGTTTTGTTGAGATACGTCGCCACGGAAAGCGGCGCGATGGCGTCTGACCGATTCCGATTCCTACCGTGGGCGACGCTGCTGAGGAATAACCGTGAAGATTGGCACGTAGAATCAATCCTGTGTTCCCTCTCTCACAGTAATCTTTTTATAGATATCACCTAAATGTTAGGTATTGCCTTGGGAATTGGTTAAATCTCTTAGATGAAGAGGTCTGTCTTTTCAATAAGATTATAAATGACAGGCGCATCATGCGGCAGACAAGAAAGATTCTCTCTCTCGTCTCTCGCTCTCCCTCTCCCTCTCTCTCTCTCTCTCTCACTCTCTCTCCGGAGACTGTAGTGTGTGGTAAAGCAGCAGTGGAAATCCCAGCTATGCTGATGAGGATTTAAAAAGGAATTGCTCATATAATGGGATGGTCCTGGGTGACTTATCCAAATCCCTCACTCATCTTCTTTTATTGCTGTTCACTTTGTCCCCCGTGGCCACTCGGCACATGGTGGGTGAGCAACACCGCAGAAATCCTCTGTGTATTGGCTGTTAATTTCATCTGCTCGGGTCGCGTCTCGCCGGGACGGACCGGCGGTTATCGAGACGACAGTTCTGACGGATGGGTTTGAGTCTATTAAAGTCTCACAATAACCGAGAAGTGTTTGAAGTGTCCCGTTTGATATTTCATAACCGGTAAACGAGACGTATTCTTTCATTTTTCTTTCATTCTTTCGACACAACAGCCACTGAAAAGTCGGGTGTAACTTCAGTCTGTCTTTTTCCAGAAGGAGGAAACCGGGGCAGGCTTTAACCATAGACTGCATACGGAGAGGGACATGGCGCCAGTGACGTGGAACGTGACGTTGGAGCCAGCCTCAAGTGGCCAACCCTGTGAACTGCGAGTTTTTCCCACTTCTGTACTGGACACATCTGTGAGCCCTGGAAGTTGCCACTTTTAGGTTTAAACCTCCTACAGACCTCACATGTTGCTTGGCCTGATGTAAACAGCACAGTGAATCTCTCTAATGTACTGTATCTGGTTTGTATCCAGTCTGCATGACTCTCAGGTTTCACTGCAAGGGAACATCATGTAAAAGGGAAAACAAACAAACAAACAAACAAACAAAACACAGGCAGAGAGCAGCATCTCTGCAGATACCAGTCCGTGCTTCTTGTCGCTCACTAAATATGACTGAGAGGGTTTTTCCGGATACATTTATATATTGATTATAGACAAAATCCTGCAAAAACACCTTGAACTGTGTTAAAGGAGACAATGTAATTGTGTAGTGAGCAACCACAAAACTTCAAAATTCCTCTCTTTTGGTTACACACAGCACAATTATCCTCACTCTGCATGTGTGCACGTTCGTTTGCAGCACCGCGAAACCTCCTTTGAAATACATGCACATTCTGCTCTGGGCTCCTGGTTTATTGTTTTTTGCAAGTCACATCCCCAAAGATTAAATACTCATTTGAATGATGGCAAATAGTTTGAGATGACAGACACACAGGCGCAGTTAATGTTCTGAGCCTGATTGTTATGTTTATGTAATTAGACTTTAACAGGCATTTATCAGCAAGAGATGGCTTTTCTTTGTAGCTCATTATATGCAGTAATTAATCATGTTGCAACATATCTGCTTGATCCAATTACATTGTTCTTTGCATGACCGGTGTTCCATTTTTCATTGTGGCATGTCTCTTACTCAACTTTTAAATGAGGTGCACTTTAATGACGATTCTGCGACTAAAAGGAGGAAAATTACAATACCTCCGTGAGATTTATCATATTTGTCAGGTTTTCATAGTAATGCATGCAAATAAATGTCCAATGTCAATATTTATTATGCAAAATTGTAAATGGGGGGAACTTCAGTGGAAACCATAAGGGACAAAATAAGTGCTGCAGCTACTGAAATCTCCATTTTACCCTTAAGAAGCTGTATCTAGATAATGTTCAGATTGTCAAACATGAACAAAACCATCAACTTGATGAGAGGAAATAACAACAATTTGATGTGTTGGATAAATGTGGGCAGAATGTAGTTGTCATGCTAACCATCCAACCAATAATATGGTGGTTCAACATGGCAGCCTCTGTAGAGAAGACCTGCCTCTATAATGTGAATAAACAGGGCTTATCCTGAGGTAAAGACAACAGAATGTGCATACCTCTAAATAAGCACATCTATGGGTTTTTGTGCTTCAGTTGACTTATTGCATTTTGAAATTGGGCATGAGATTGTGGACTAAAAACCCTTAAACAACAATCCACGAACAATTTTTGAGTTTGTATTTTACACAGCCATTTAGAGTTTTACTTTCAAAAACCCACAAATGCGAATAAGTAGCACATTTCAATTTGGTTCGTGGTGAAGCTTTAATGTGCCAAAGCATTGAGCTGATTGAGCATTTGAAGGCCGGTTTGCAGTGATTTCTGAGGCAGAGGCCTCCACACATCCATCACGTGAAGTGTTTCACGTTCATCATGTTGACCCTGGCAACTAAAGAAATAATAACGAAGAAAATTGCACCTCTTGTGTAAAAGGAAATTACACCTATTTGACATCAACATGTGATAACAGTGTGGTGCTGTGATGTTAGAGCCATTACTGCAGGCGCAGAGATCAGCAAATTAGTTTTTTGTCTCGCAATTCCAATGTTTCATCACTGAAGGTGCACTTCTTACTTGCGTTCAATATACATGTGTGTTGCTTCAGCATGAATGATTTCAATCTTTCATCATCTGTCGTTCGACGCGTTAAAATGATGAAAGACCCAAATCCGAACATCCTAATTCAACGCAAGTCAAACATTTTACGAAGCACAACAACAACAAAAAAAAAAAAAAACGAGTTGAAAGCAGCTCAAACTAACAGAAGCAAAGTTTTTGTTTTGGGGGGATTACATCAGACGGAGAGACTGGATGTTACTTAATGACCGCGCAGCAACCTTGAACACATTCTCCAGGGCTTATAAGTAAAACAACGTTATCTTTGGCCTGAAATTAAATGCAAATGTTACCAATGTCCCGAAGAAATGTCCCTTTGAGCAAAATTTGAATTTAAATGTAACCCGAAACTTGTTGGTTTTAATTAATTCGTCTAAGCTCTGCCCCATACAAATATCAAATGACTTGGTTTCTGCTCCAGTGATACTGTGTTTTTCCATATGTGTGTGTGTGTGTGTGTGTGTGTGTGTGTGTGTGTGTGAGTGTGTGTAAGGCATGCAAATGTAAGCATCTATTTTTGCGTATTTGTGTCTGTTTGCCTTATGAAAGGGACCTTTACTTATATGGGAGTTTCTGGATCCCCGCATTCCTCTCAGAGACAATGGGGGCGGATCCAGGCCAAGGGCCACGAAGTCAGTGGCTCAGCTGAACCGCGATTGGTCCGTCAATAGTCTTTTGATAATCCAATTATTAACTGACATTCAGACTTAGACGCATATGACGTGTGCGCGCACGTTCAAGCCCACGGTGTGAGGACCGGTTAGCGAGCCAGCTCCGATATGGCAGCAACTGTCCATAAATGGTGTTTGAAAACAAATTATATTCTCTCTCACTGATAGTGACGAAAGCACAATTACCAGGTTGTTATTTTTGTTTGGGCTCTCTCTCTCTCTCTCTCTCTCTCTCTCTCTCTCTCTCTCTCTCTCTTCTCTCTCTCCTCCCCCCCCCTTTTCTCTCTCTCTCTCTCTCCCTCTCTCCCTCTCTCCCTCCCTCTCTCTCTCAGATCACTAAACTGCCACGTGGGGGGGGGGGGCACTATAAACAACTACTATTCGTACATTCAACGAGTGCTCCTGGAAGATGTTTTAATCTCAATACAGTGCCCACCATAGTGCATGCACAAAAATGTTCAGTGATGTATGGCTTCACTCAAAGCTAATACAGCGATAGAGGAGTTGTGAATGGATGACAGACATAAAAACACTCCCCGCTGCACCACTGCTGCATCAGCAGCAACTTATGAGATCGTCGAAATGTTTGCGCGTAAAAACAAATTAGCCAAGGTCGACCTCTCCCCCTCGCCACAGCCACAGTTAAAAGTAGTACAGAACTCCGGGGTTCTCTTGAGCACCGGGGGGCCCCTGGCTCCCGCCCCCCCCCCCCTTTTCCCACCAGCGCAGCGGCAGCGAAGCGGGCGAGCGAGAGTGTGAGTGGGAGGCAGAGTCAATGGGATACAGAGCGGTAGCTGACTGCGACTGATGCTGACATATGCAGCCGTATCCTCTTCTGCTGTTGCGAGCTTCGCTGACACATCTCGTGTATGAGTCGCGCTTTGCCTCATAGTTGCTTTATGGACTTTAAAGCCTCCTCCGGTGTTATTAGACGTGAAATCTCCTCGGCGTTTAAAAGTCTCCGCAAGCACAACCGGGATCTGCTCGGCAGAGATGTCGCGGGTGAATAATTGAAAGGGAACGCTTTACAAGGACAAGTCACTGCGGGGGCTAAGATGGCGTCTTTGAGGAGTCCCTGAGATACGGGAGCAAGAGGGAGGCTCCCCTTGCTTTTGAACAGGCGCGTTGCTGATTCCAAGTGGCACAAGGGGAGCAGCAGGGATGATGGCGCACGCTCACGACCTGTGACCTTCCTCAGTGAAGGGACGGCAAAACTCGAACAAGTGCACTGAAGTTAAAGGAGACTATGTTGAAAACTGGAAGGATTTGTCTCCTGGGAGTTGTCTTTCCGAGTCGGACCGACAACTTTTTGAACGTCCTTCATGCCACAATGCGCAAGATGAATGTCTGTGGCAGCAGCATGGAGGACGCTGAGGAATTCGCGTGTGACGGGTGCGTGACGTGCCCGTTACATAACAGGTGATGCCGGGGAACGTTGCGTGTTACACTGTGTTATGTAGATGCACAAGTGTTTCCGTTGTTCAGCGGCAGCGAAGCGGGCGAGCGAGAGTGTGAGTGGGAGGCAGAGTCAATGGGATACAGAGCGGTAGCTGACTGCGACTGATGCTGACATATGCAGCCCGATCCTCTTCTGCTGTTGCGAGCTTCGCTGACACATCTCGTGTATGAGTCGCGCTTTGCCTCATAGTTGCTTTATGGACTTTAAAGCCTCCTCCGGTGTTATTAGACGTGAAATCTCCTCGGCGTTTAAAAGTCTCCGCAAGCACAACCGGGATCTGCTCGGCAGAGATGTCGCGGGTGAATAATTGAAAGGGAACGCTTTACAAGGACAAGTCACTGCGGGGGCTAAGATGGCGTCTTTGAGGAGTCCCTGAGATACGGGAGCAAGAGGGAGGCTCCCCTTGCTTTTGAACAGGCGCGGGGATGATGGCGCACGCTCACGACCTGTGACCTTCCTCAGTGAAGGGACGGCAAAACTCGAACAAGTGCACTGAAGTTAAAGGAGACTATGTTGAAAACTGGAAGGATTTGTCTCCTGGGAGTTGTCTTTCCGAGTCGGACCGACAACTTTTTGAACGTCCTTCATGCCACAATGCGCAAGATGAATGTCTGTGGCAGCAGCATGGAGGACGCTGAGGAATTCGCGTGTGACGGGTGCGTGACGTGCCCGTTACATAACAGGTGATGCCGGGGAACGTTGCGTGTTACACTGTGTTATGTAGATGCACAAGTGTTTCCGTTGTTTGTTTCCCCGTTTGAAGTGCGAAGATTATCACCGCGTCAGGCCGAGTAAATCGTTGCTCATGGCACGGCAATGACTCAGAAGAGGCATTTTTCATATCGCAGGGCATTCCTGACGGCAGGGACGCGGCGATAACCTGTCAAATCAATATTTTTCAAGTTACCAATCCACCCATCTCACCCGTTAAAGTTTACTGTTCTGCAAATTTGAATGATGGAGGGAGTCAAGGGCCGACAGATTTATCAGGGCGGGAGGCAGAGACGGCGCGAGGGTACGAGACAGAGGGAGATTCGCTTATCTGTTTCCATGTCATTGATTTATTCACACATGGAAATGAGGGCAAAACAGTATTTCATCAGAGTGATTAAAACTCAATAGAGAGACGGAGCCCCTGTGTCTTTGCCGTTGCATATTCATTTTGTTTCACATTGAAAGAATAATTACACATCGATTATCAGCGTCCGAGGGCCGATCGTTACGCCGGAGAGAGGGGAGAGGGAGGATCTCTTGAAGCTCGCAAAGTGTCTTGCAGACCCCCGCGGACAATTATCTCCTCATCAAGGGTAAGATGTTTTGTGATGTATCACATGTGAAAGACGCTGGTAATGACCTCATAATGAATATTCATCGACGATTCATTTGGAGGTTCAGATTGGACAAAGAGTGTCCACGCAGGACGTCTCTAATTCAGGTATTCAAGGGGAAGCGGTAGAGCGTGTGCTTTAAAGTGTCTTTGAGGTCATGGGTTCGGTTCCCAGCTTCTCCCTCTGTTCTCACATATGCACCGCTTTGGATAAAAGTGTCGGCTAAGTTAAACTCTCAAACTTTGAGTGAATCTGAAATCACTTCTCATGGCCGATGTACGAACAGGCCGAGACAGATGCTAGAAATCGCAGAGCCTAATACCTCGAGACTGTAGTTTGAAAACGAATTTTCATTCGCTCTCTCTTGCTTGTGAACAACCAACCAGTGTGAGTAGGTGAGCGAGTGGGTGTACGGGGGTGTGGGGCAGTGACAGCACATCTGCAGGGGAGGGGCCTGCCACGCCCATTAGGGTCGTACCATCGGCCCCTGGGTGGCTCCCCCTGCTGTGGCTCCCACCTGGTACCCAGCTCCCACCTGTGGCTCCTGGAAGCTGTAGCATGTGCAGCGGCCACACCCCTGGCAACCGCTTTGGCGGGCGGGGCTAAACCAGGCGAGGGTAGCCGGTGGGGTCTGGCTCCAAGGTGATTCGATAGACCCCATAGACCCCCACGTTAAAGTGGGACACTTTAGAGGTGAAGGAAGCACGTTTTAAGCCTGGTACAAAGTACGGTTTTGTTTTGTTTCGATTTGATTGTGGTTTGAAATGGCGCGCGATTACGGGCGTGGCCGCTTGAGTGACACCTGTGCCGCCATGCTCTGTGGATGCTGCGACAGCACCACGGGCCCAGCCCAGCACTACCCGTGCTCCGCCTCTTTGCCCGTACTTGGATACACCACGAAGTAGGAGGAGTTAGGCGCTGGCAAGATGGCAACGAGTGAACCGCCCCACCAGGAGCCTCATAGGTACTCTGCAGAAACCTATGGGGGACGTGACGGACGCTACGTCCCACTTTATCTACAGCCTATGGTCCCCGCAGGCGCCCACGAGTTATCAATGGAGTGAGAGAAGACGCTTAACAAAATAATAAGTGAATACACCAGAGGAATGCACTGAAAATAGGCTGAAAAATGAACTTCAGAGGAAAATCACGAAGCAGCGCTTTACGCCTCGAACAGCCTGAAAGTGCGAGAGTGTGGCTCGTCATTAGCGAGGTGAGCCTCGCTGCGCCGGGAACAGCGCGCTGCTGATGTAAAATGCAAACTTCCGACACCGGTCACACTTCAGGCACTTGCAATTAAAAAGTTGTTTATCACAGCTCCCAGTCATTGTATTGGAGGAGCATAGCAATGAGTTGCCGAGCTTTAATCAGACTTAGGCAGAGCTGAGGATGAAACTATACGTATGAGAGATGATAGCCACCGCCGCTTCCCACCATTAACTTCATGACACCCACCGAGCTCCCGTGAATCATCGAAGGGTTTATTCATTAACGTCGTGTTAATTACTGCTCACCTGCGCTGGAAACATTTGAACTACTGTATACGATGTTATTCAGGGTGACTGTCTGCAACACACACGTGAGCGGATGAAAGACGTCGACCGTAGAAATAAAGTAAGAGATGAAGAGTTCACAGACTTCTGAGTTCGCTACAAAGAATGATCATTTCATTCCTCTGAGATGTTGTGAAAGGCCAGTATGGATCTGTGCATCGGAGAGGCCTCCTCCTGCCCCGCAATACGGGAATATAATTGTCGTATCAGAGGTAATGAATCAAAACACCAGCTTTAATCTGTACAAATGTCGCCACCCTGAAATGTAACGAAATGAGAAATTATAGACAAAGAGAAAGAGTCGACTGTACGGAAAACAACCCGTGACAGACTCATTAAGGATGATTAATTAGGATTATGTTCGCATAAGCCTGGGAAATGTTTTATTTTATTTTATTTATCCATTTTCTTTTTTAGAAAATCCTGCACCCTGAACCTTTAAAATTGTGCTTGGAATATGTGGCAAAGTATCAAAGTGCTCTTTATGAAAACGACCACATTTTCAGAGTAGCTTTAATTATGCAACTCTTTAAGGAAACAGCTTGTTTGCTTTCCAGTGGAGAATAAAATGCGTAAATCGAGACCAGTATTAAATATGAAACAGCTACGAACAGCTGGTGATTTCAGCTTCTCCAAACTTAGCCAGAAATCACTTGTCACTTTCCTTCTCCAGATTTTACAAAATGAGAGAATGAGACAGGAATTGTAATGACCACTGCAATGACTGAATAGTGAATTTATACTATATATTTCTGTTATTTACTCGTATAAGTGTTGCTTGCATCCTCTTTTGCATGCATGTCTTTGCTAATGTGTACACTATAGCATGTTATTATTGCATATCCTGTATCAATTCATCCTCTCTGAGTATATGTTTACATTTTTCAATCAAGCAAATTTAACAAAACTCTGGAATCTATATTGATCATGATAAGATATATAAGAATAAAGAGGAATAAACAACATTTGCACTTTCTGGTCACGAAATAGTCACGAAATGAGGTTTACAGATAATAGAACATACTGTATGTCACGCGCACACACACAAACACACACACACACAGGTGTATGTATGCGAGTCTGTTGACGAAAAGGGTTATCAGAGCGAGTAAATACTCATTTCCCTTTTCTATAATATAATTTTGTGTTCTGTGTTTCATCTTATTTCCCTTTGATCAGTCACTATAGATCTCTCACTTCCATCTCCCCTGTTTCTCAACTTTATCAAGAACATATGCTCTCGGATGTGTGTGTGTGTGTGTGTGTGTGTGTGTGTGTGTGTGTGTGCACTTGTTTATTGGAGAGGGAGAGTGTTGCAAAAGTCACTCGATTGCTTTCATTTTGTTTATGCCCCCCCCCCCCATTTGAGGATCTCTATTCTTAGCCTTGTCTTTGCCTCTCTACTCTGTCATGACACTCAGCATGCTTTCCTCTCTCAGCCAATATTCTTCATGACTCTTCCTCTCTCCCGCTGCTTCTACCCTGCAGATATTTCGCTCTTTTTTCCTTCCCCGTTCACCTCATCCTCTTCCCGCTCACCTGCACGCCACGCTACGAAGGGAATGGCTGTGATTTGCAGCCGAGGCTCATCAGACAAACCAGGAAGTCAAAGCGTCATGTGTCTGTCACCGACTCCAATTCTGAACATGTCATTTTCATACAGTATATACCTGCCAGGCTGTGGTTCACCTTTTAGTCGCATGGAATATGTCATGCATATTTGAAAATGGAAATAAACCTCTGCGATGTTCGATGATGCTACACGTGATTTACAATGTTTTTCAGCAGCAGTTGCCTTCACATATAGGCTGGAAACAACGGGTCTGTGGCTAAAAGCACATTAGGAAAATCTATGACAGTATAAATGTTTGTTTGGATAAGAAATTACAGGCAGTTACAAAAAAAGAGTATTTCTTACATAGTAAATGTTGACCCAATATATTATAATTCTAGGTTTTTCCACTCAGATCAATTTAACTGCAAAATTACAATGTTTAACCTTATTATAGAATATTACGATAATATCAAAGGTTAAATCATGTCTATATTAGAAATGTGAGATATTGTCATATTATTATTATTGTATTGAAATATTCATTTAGAAATATATTGAACAATATATAAATGACTGTCAAATCAATACATATGAAATTAAATATGTATGACATATATTGTCAAATGTACGTTGCCCATGTCATTGTATTACAATCTATTTTCTAATATATGACAGAACTCTCCATAAATTCATACGGGCGGCAGTGGCTCAACGGTTAGAGCAGTTGCATTTGGGTGCAAAGGTCACGGGTTTGAATCCCAGTAGGACCCTGCTGCAGAGTCGCTGGCCCTGACACTGAAACCCTCGATGGCCCAATGCGCACAGGTGGAAACGCCCCGTGACCCAGATTACTGGATCAGCGGTTGAAGATGACATGACATGACATAAATTCATGTTTGCTCCATACGGGACAGCAGCGTTGAGTTTAGCTCACATCTCGATGGGTTGAATATCAAATGATGACATGGCATGTGAGGAACGCAGATACGGGTTTGCGTAACGAAGGCTGCGGAGGCATTCACTTTGAAGCTCCTGCTGCCGTACAAAGACAAACCTACGGTGAGATGTGACGTAAAGGTTAGAGTCGAGACGGCGCCTAACCCTCACCGAGCAGACCCGGGCCCCTCTGCCATATTTAATTCATGCAGCCTGAACAAACTGTGCAAAATGACACCGCTCTTTGTTTATTCATGTGTCCTCCTGCAGGATAGGCATCGTTTCACCTGCTTCCGAAACACGCCCAGATGTGGCAGGGCGTGGTCATATCCCATAGTTTCATCTGCGCATTGCCCATCGTATCATCATCTTTAGCTTGATTCGGTGCGCTTAGCTGGGCGCTCGAAATAAATCCGTGCCAGACCGCAACACACAAACGTCTGCCCGTCAGCAATTTGCCGAGCACGTGTCAGAAAAGCATCTTTTGCAAAATCTCGAGAAGCTGCGAGATCTTCGCTCTCCCCTCACCAGGCCACTCGCACTCGCGCTGGTGTAATGGGTTTAAGCCGTGGGGTGACATGCTCGCTGATGGATGAGGTGATTATATCGCTCTTTCGCTACACTCGAGGACAGTCCCCAGTTTCCTAATTGGTAAGAGAGCAGACGACAAGAGAGGAGACGTCTCCCTTCCTTTTCTTTCCTCCCCCCCCCCCCCCCCCCCCCCCCCCCCCCCCCCCCCCCCCCCCCCCC
>JAFBJT010109561.1:46379-69912 GCA_016785325.1 Chascanopsetta lugubris
TAACTGGGCCAACGTGCACACATCGCCCCCCCCCCCGCCCCCCCCAACCAATTACAGTCACTCATCTCCCCCTTCACACAATACATCACCCTCCATTTCTGATGTTTACAATCCTTGGGGAGAGAAGTAACTGTAAACATCACTGCAGCGGCAGAGCGAGCGAGCAAGCGAGAAAGAGAGAGAGAGAGAGAGAGAGAGAGAGAGAGAGAGAGGGGAGATATCGTCTGCCTGAAATGTGTTTAGCCATTTCTTCTTCCCCCTCACGCCTTTGTTATTGGTCTTTGTGCAATGATTTGCCTAAGGACCCAGATTTCCTAGCAACAGCCTGCCACCAAACATTTGGCAGGAGTTCAACATTCTCTCTCTCTCTCGCTCTCTCTCTCTCTCCCCCTCTCTCTCTCTCTCGCTTTGTGAGAAATGGCAGTGTTGCCTCCCTGCTCTGCGTCTGCCACCACCGCCGCCACCGCCACCGCCGCCGCCGCTGGATGAGCCAGACGGGCAGCAAGAGCCCCCCTAATAATTCTGTTTTCATCCAATCACACCACATAGTAGCAGGCACCTTGAGAGCCTCTGCCAGGAATCATCAATCACCTCTTTAACACACACACACACACGCGCGCGCGCGCGCATGACATGCTAACGTACACGCGCGCGTTGTGTTGTTGTGCCCGTTTGGTAATTAAATTTACAGATTAGCGCGAACATGACCGGATTGCAGCACAGCGGTGATTTAATGAAAATCAACAAAGTGCATTAATGCACAGCAGAGGCTGGTACAGTCGGAGAAAGAGAGAGAGAGAGAGAGAGAGAGAGAGAGAGAGAGAGAGACACTGAGGGCGAGAGAGAGAGGGAGAGAGGGAGAAATGTACAATCTGGCTGTAAATTGGGTAAATACATGTGAGTGCTCTCGACAAGGTTAATGGAGAGAGGAGGCCTTGGTGAACACCGGTCTAGACGCAGCCACACAGTATTAAGTGGGAATAGCGGTGGCAGTGTATCTGGCTAAGTACTTTAGAAGTGCGAATGGGACTCTAATAAAGCCAATGACACCCCCCCCGCGCCCCCACCGCCCCCACCGCCATCCCCCTGTTTTGACAAAGAGGCCCAGGAGGGACGCCCCGGCACCACGCTTGAGAATTCCAAGCACTGACAAACACCCATTTGTGGCCCTTGCATCGCGCCTCCAGTCCCACGGAAGCTTTTCGGATGTGGGCACGGCCCAACTGCCAATTTGCAGGAGGATGTGCAGAGTTTGTTAATGTGCAGCAGAGACCATTCATGATGTAGGATACAGGGACCACACACACACACACACACACACACACACACACACAACTGATTTGGTCTTTCCAGAATATTAAAAGGTGCAGTGTGTACGATTTGGTGACCTCTAGAGGTGAAGAGAATCTATGGTCGACTCCCGTTGTTATTAAAACTGGAAAATGTTTTAGTACGTCCACTTTTACAGTGAGCAGTGGAAATAAAATAAACATTTTAAACGTCATAAATTCATGAAAATGTCAGTATGTCATTTTTTGGGAAAAAAAATTTTTGAGTGTGGACAAAAATGACCAAAATCTTACACACTGCACCTTTAAGGCAAAAACAACAACAATGTACTACCAAAAAAATACCCAAAAAAATGTTCACTATGAGGGAGGGTTATAAACATGTAGAGTTCTATGTGTGTGACCTACTGGAAAAAGTCTTTGTGTTTCTGTAGTGGTTGCGTTGTTTTGTGTTCAACTTGCGTTGTGTCCAAATAAACTTCCTCCTCATCCTCATCATCATCATCATGGTCACACTGACAAACGTGTTCCTACGAGCGGGCGGCGAATCACGGAGCCTCCACCGTTACTGCACTACAGCTCACGATTGGAGGGATTGTGGGCAACAGGGGGACCATTGTGAAAGTCACCCGGGACCATCTGCCAAAAGGAGCATGTTGATGTTCGGACCGCGGGGGCTGATTTATGCCGATAATGACCTGCTTAAAGATGTGGAATGCGGTGCAATTTCAGGGCTATCATCCTGACCGGAGATCAGAGGAAATATGCTGATCTGGCGGAATTAAATCTAATCCCAAACAGTGAAACATGAGCATGGCGAGCATGGCCATCCCACTCTGCAGGAGCTGTAAGTGAAGACATTACCTCAGTGGTGCAGCTTGGATATGTGCGTGCGTGTGCGTGCGTGTGTGTGTGTGCGCGTGTGTGTGTGTGTGTGTGCACATCTGTCCTCCTCAATCTGTGTGTGCATGGGTAGAGTGTATGTGAGGGGAGGGGAGGGGAGGGGAGGGAGGGTGGGGTGCGGTGAAGCCAAATGAACTTGCATAATCAATTTCCACACCAGCGCGGCACCTGTTGGCTCGTCTCCACATTAAAAGGAAAACCAATGAATGCATTACATGTAGAACAATTTCACACTGTGATGCGGCTTTCGTGCACAAAGGAGCGGGGGCCCGCTGCAGGAGTACGCGCGATCCGCATTGTCTCACTAGGTAACGCCGCCGCCGCTCGTTCCGCCCGACAAAGGATGAATGGCCGCGTTGACAATGCGGAAGGCGCGCCGAGGCATTTCCAGAATAAAAGCCTCTTAACATTTCGTCCTCCTCTGGCAACAGAGTGGGGGAACAATCATTGTGGATGTAGAGGCTCTCACTTACCGCGATATAATAGACCTTGGCTTTCTCCACCAGCTCCCAGTTGCTGTCCAAGTCCAGGTGTTTTTCCTTTTTGTAGCAGTTCGCCGCTGCCAGGTTAGCAACCAGGGACCTGCGGAGACAGACCCCATAAATCTTCTGCCTCGCTTATCATCCATCTTAATTTTGTCTCCAAAAAAAAGAGGAAGAAGAAGAAGACGAAACACCGCCGAAAAAAGGCTACAGAGCTTTCCCCTTTGTTCCTTTGCGATATAAAAGGACCGTGATGGTTTCTTAGGATTGCAGAACCAAAGTGAACGTCAAGTGATGGGGACGTTGTTGTTTTCAGCTTAATAAATGTGTCATGAGTGTCAGATTTGGTGACCTCTAGTGGTGAAGTTGCATGTTGTATCCATCGCCTCACTCAATCACCTGAGCATGCAGGAGAACCTGTGGTCGACTTCAGTTGTCATTGAAACTTGAAAAAAATGTTTTGAAAGTCCACTCTGGGTGACTGTAAAAACATGGCGGCCCCCGTAGAGAGGACCCCCTCCTCGTGTAAATACACATTAATAGGCTCATTTAAGGGTACGGGAAAAATATAGTACATTTCATAAAGTCATAAAAACGCCAGTGCGTGATTGCTTTGTAATATTTTTTTTTAGAAGTGAGAATTAGCAACAATGCCGCAGTTACTCTGAAGTATTGCATCACCTGTAAATGTGGCACGTTTGACGCACAAGTGGAAACACAACAGAGATACATTATTAGCGATGAACACTCGAATCGCAAGTGTCGGGGGCCGCAGAGGGAAGCAGGTGGCATTATCTTAACATAGCTCATTAGCCAGTCCTCGCGCGCCGCCTCTTTATGAACGGCCATCAAAATGAGTGCAGCCATCATCGCTGCTTAGGGGCGGCCATATGAGAGGAGGCGGCGGCGGCGGCGGCGGCGGCGGCGGGAGACGGGAGATCCACGGGGCTCAGCATGGTTAGCATCAGTGAGGAGAGCGCTAAGTCGATCACACTGTGAGGACAACAGCTACGATATGACAGCGCTGTTGGGACTCCCCGCGGATGAGAGCGGCGGTAATGGACTCGGGGGTGAGAGCGAGCATGACAGACAAAGTGTGTATTATTATTGAGTGAGGCCGGGAGATGGGCGAGAGAGATAGAGAGAGAGAGAGAGAGAGAGAGAGCCAGACGCTACACTACGTCTATATATCGCATGATATCTTCTATGTCTGACGTGAAGTCCCTTCAGAGGAAAGCACTTATTAGAGTCCCCTTTGGAATTTGGAGTTTTACAATATAAAGGTTACCAGGGTTAGGGTTAAAGGTGCAGTGTGTAAGACTTTGTCACTCCTACAAAATATTGCAAAAATGATTACATAGTGACATTTTCATGAATTGATCATCACTTAAATGTTGTATTTTTGTCCATTGCCCTAAAATGAGCCCATTAATGTTCATTTACATGAGGCGCGGGTCCTCTCTATGGAGGCTGCCATGTTTTTTCAGCAGCCCAGAGTGGACGTACTAAACGTCTTTTGAGTTCTAATGACAACTGAAGTCGACCGCAGGTTCTCCTGAATGCTCAGAAGGGTGAGGGTGAGGTGCTGGATGCAGCTTCACCACTAGATGTCACCAAATGTTACACACTGCACCTTTAAGTTAAGGAAAAATAAAATAAAAATTTCTTTATGAAACTTGGAGGTCATTGGTTAAGGTCAGGTTCAGCTAACCCCAACCCCGATATCTGTGTTTGAGCTCATGGCGTTTCTGTGGACTTTTCTCCTGCTGACTCATCAGTTTTATTTCTATTGTAGGAAAACTATAATATTTCATCGTCTAAGGGGGTTCTCTCAATGACCCCAGTTTAACACAGTTTGATGACAGCGTGAAGCAGTGAGGCATCATGGGAGTTGTAGTTTTCACAATCGTTGCGGTTGAATATCTAGCTGATGTAACGATCATGTTTATGGTTGAGTGGCATGCTGACAATTGCAAAAAAGTATCACGAGTCAGCAAAAAATAAACAGCTAAACCTGGTAACTGGCAATTAGCGTGTTTTCGGAAAAAAAACGTTTTTCCAAGAAGTTATCAGGGGGACAGAGGCAGGACGAAAATGATGTGTTTTGGAAAACTAAAGTGCAAAAGTCATGGAATATAATCGCCCGACCGAGGTGTTCCTTCATATAATATCTATAACTAGCAAAGGGTTGTTTTTCCCCTTTGATGTCTGGCACTAATCACAGCCCCGGGGCCGTGTGACGCGCCGGCTCCCACTCCTTCAAAGCCCGTCACCCGTCCGATCTGGCCCCCGCCGCCGACCTTTGGGCCGGGCCTCCCGAGCTGTCTGTTAAACACCTGTAAGAAATATTACAGCGCTCGTCTCCTCGCGCACGGCACCTGACCTTTGCAGGTGTCAGGGCCCGTATCAAACAAGCCCACTAAGACCTGTTCGGCGAGGGCCGGGGCTCCCGGGGGCGGCCGGGGTCCAGGCGCCGACTGACTGACAACTGCAGGGGCAGCAGATGAAGGGAGCGCAGAGGAGTGTTTAGTGAGGGAGGTTATTGATCCACACCTGGTGGATGATATGTGTGTGTGTGTGTGTGTGTGTGTGCGTGTGCGTGCGTGCAGGGGTTTGACCTCTGCTGTCGGAGGGCTGACCGCGCTGATGATGATGATGATGATGATGACGCCGCTAGCGTGAGAGTCGTCAGAGGGGCTAAAGCCCCTTTCTACCGACGAGGCGGCGGCTCACAGGGGAGAGGTGGGGTAGCCCCCCGGGCCGTCTCTGACACATCGCTACTGTCAGCCCGCAGATGGATGACGACCCACTGGGGCGGCAGAGAGGGAGCAGGCCCCCCACCCCCCCCCCCCCCCCCCCCCCCACCACCCCCCCGCCGCCGCCCCCTCCCTCCTGTTGGGCGGCGGGGGGCGGGGGGGGGGGGGTGGGGGGGGGGAGGGAGGGGGGGGTTCTATCTCGCTTATTTTCATTCTATCGATGTTTGAAATTGTGCATACTCAAGGGGCGTGGCCTCTTGAGCGACCCCTGGGCTGACCTGTCACGCTCTACGGATGCTACGACAGCGCCACGGGGCCAACCCCAGCGCTACCTGTGCTCTACCGGTTTTTTGGACGCACCAGGAAGTAGGAGGAGTTAGGCATCGGCAAGATGGCCGACAAGTGAACCGCCCACCGCGAGCCTCATAAGCTCCATATATCTCTATCTTTAGGGTTCCAACACAATCTTTGACACTAGGATTATTCTGTAAACCCTTCATACTTTGGGATTATTTGAGCAGATAATCAGATGAGAGTTTGCCCTCGTTGGACACGCCCCCCCCCCCCAAAAGATTATTATTAGCTCCTCCTTAACCTGAATAGCATCTACGTTTTACCCAAAGTTTATTTTGTATAAACAATCTGACTTAGAGCAAACTCAAATCTGTCATAAACTGAAAAGTTGATTTTTTTTTTTTAAAGTCGCTTAAAAGCTCTGTGCACTGCAGCGCGGCGCAGTTTTCCCTCGGCGCTGCGAGTGAACGGGACGGACTCAGACACTGAAGTGATTCGGGGATGAATGACGGGAACCGCTCCAGGCCATTCAGGCTGCGGCCAATAGCAAAGGCAGGTTTGACTGTTGTAACTGTAAACTCACCTTTTCTCACCACCTCCATCTGCACCTCTCTCTCTCTCTCTCTCTCTCCCTCTCCCTCTCTCTCTCTCTCCCACGCACTCTCACTAACTCCCACCACTCTCCCCCTCTCTGCGCGTCTCTCCACTCACCACATGCCTTTTAACTCCTTCATTTCAACATCGAGAAATGGGAAAATATCACATGTATAATAGATGTGTCCTTTTGTCAATCAATGACTCTTTTTTTTTTTTTTTTTATTGCGTGACAATAACATTAGAGTCGTGCATAAACACTGAGTGTGCACCCAATTCCGGGTCACGGTGACCGGGTGTGTATGACATGGGCAGTTGTACACGCCCACACTGAACAACACACTGTCAGCTGCCCCTGCCAAGTCTCCGCTGTTTCAACAAACAGGCATCACTCACTTTGCCTCTTCATCTTTTGCAAGCAGAGACAATTACGCCTCAAGACGACTTATTGGAGAAGTTCATTTCCGCGCAATCACAAAAGCAGCTCCGACTCAAACGCGGCCTCTCTCTCTCTCGAAAACGCTCGCTCGCCCCTTGGACCCCACAATTCTTTTTTTACACTCCCGCACTCTCATCCTCGCCAATAACTCCCACGACCACCACCATCTTTTCTATGTGTGTGTGTGTGTGTGTGTGTGTGTGTCCGTGTGCGTTGGGGGGACTCTGGGGCTCAATAAAGAAGTGGCAAGACTTGCAGTTCACAGGGTGGCCACTTGAGGCTGACGGCAAAAGTGAGTCAATCTCCGCAGACTCCCATGTTGAAATGCTTTAACTTGGGGGGTGAGTGAAACATGTTTACAAGCTGGTAAAAAATACTATGGTTTTAGTCTCAGTGAGTCACGTTAGAAAAGTTGTAATCAATTGAAGTCATTGGTTTTATCGTGGTTTGAAATGATGCATAATTAGGGGGCGTGGCCTCTTGAGTGGCACATTCTGTAGATCCTTCAACAGCACCATGGGCCCACCCCCAGCTCTACCTGCCCTCTACCGTTATCCATATTTGGATGAACCAGGAATTAGGAGGAGTCAGGCATCGCCAAGATGGCCGACGAGCGAACCGTCCACTACGAGCCTCCTCGTGAGCACTCTGCAGAAACCTGCAAGTGAGGTCACAGGACGCTACGTCCATCTTTGTTTACAGTGTGAGGGGCGGAGAAGTCAGCGGACAGATCCCACAGCTGCTGCTGCTTCATTGGGGCCGGGCCGTCCTGCCCCTCCACCTGGCAGTCAGGGCAATATTAGGTTTACACGGAGGATATAAAGATGAATAAAGAAAGGTCAGTGTGTGTGTGTGTGTGTGTGTGTGTGTGTGTGTGTGTGAGTGTGTGAGTGTGTGAGTGAGCGCAAATCAAATTATTCTGCATAACTTTGTCCAGTTTTAATTCCCGCCCCGCATCTGTTTTATGTTCAGTAACAATCACATTGAGGGTGAAACTACCTGATGGCTCATTTACATTTACTGCCTGTGCTGCGGTTGCCAGGTCAGACAGGATGTAGAGCACTGTCCCTGTTATATGAAGCTACTTATCTCCTCCTGTAGCCGCCTCCAAAGTTCAAGCGCAGCCCTTTCAAACATCAGAGACTCACAGTCCCGCTTTTCCTCCGAAACAAAGCTGAAGCGGACGACAGGCCGGACATCCAATTATCCGCCATCTGAAATGGATGAGGTGAGAAATTTGAATGTGGGATTCAAACAACTTTATTATACGAACACTGCAATCTGTCTATAGAATTCCTCAAAAACTCATTGCCACACAAATTCTAGTTGCTACATATCTACATCCCCAAAAGCTACTATATTCCATTCCTTGAGGGTCAAAGGGCGCCAGGGCCGGTCCCGGCTCTCATTGGACGCCAGGGTCCCATGAGGTTACCTTTAAATATTAGAAGTGTCATGTCATCTCCAAGCCCTTATCCGGTAATCTGGGTCACGGGGTATTTTTACCAGGACACCCAATAGGGTCATTGGGGGGCATATCAGCGTCAGGGCCAGTGACACTGCAGTTGGAGTGGGAATTGAACCAGTGACCTTTGCTTCCAAAGGTGACTGCTCTAACCACTGAGCCACTATTACAATTCTATATCATTATCTGTAATCCACAGCTGCAAACTCTCAAAGAAACCAAAGCCATTAGCAAGACGTAATAACATTTCTTGTTGTTGACATCTGCCAGCGCTGTAGAAAAGGTGTGTGTGTGTTTGTGTGTGTGTGTGTGTGGGGGGGGGGCGGGGAATTACATAGCTAGTGACAATATACACTGTATAATCTCATACAATGCACAAAGACAACAATGGTAAATACGAACATCTTATTCCACTTAGTGGAGTGAAGAGCCACTGCCAGTGTAAGTGATGGAGTCAATTCTTCCTCCTCCGTCTGCTTTGCTTTTATTCTACAACCATCAATCAGATTGGAATTTCTTCAGCCAGGATAGAACAATGACGAAGTTGCCCCTCGTAGAACCCGACAGCTCTGCCCTCATTCATGAGAACGCGTACTCCAGTCCGGTCCTCCGCTGAGGGGAAGTGGCACTTCTGCACACCTGCTGAACTCCTCATTGTAAGTAGGCAGATGATGAGTCGTTCCTACGTGCGTGACGCGGCACTTTTTGAACACACGGTGAACTCAAAAGGAAACTGTCCCCACGCCGATTCCAAAGCGGGTCGAGCCGAGCCGAACCGAGCCGGGCCGGGCCGAGCCGAGCCGAGCCGAGCCGAGCCGCCATTCCCGAGAGACGCAGAACAATTATAGTCGTGTGTCCTCGATCCAGAGATAGACGAGGAACTGTGTCATTGTCTTATTACCCCAAAGGGTTGTCGCGGAAACGTCTCACTCATGACGCACACCTCAGCGCCGTCTGACAAACAGCTGACGGGCAGACGGAGAAGCCGGGGGGGGGGGGGCGTGGGGGCATGGGGCGGGGGCGGGGACGGGGGGGCGGCGGCGGCGGCGGGGAGGGGTTTGAGATGAAAGCCAGAATAAAGGTCGCGAGTTGTTTGGAAACTTTGTTTAAACTTTGTTTTGAATGAAACACGTTTAAAGCCTGCTACAAACGTACTTATTCTCATTCTATCGGGGTTTGAAATTGTGCAGAATTAAGGGGCGTGGCCTCCTGGGCCGACCTGGTATGTTCTGTGGATGCTGTGTCAGCACCATGGGCCACACCCCCATCTCCACCTCTGCCCCTAAAGAGTCATGACCCATCACGACCGTTGCGTAGTTAGTGACATTTTTGGATGAACCAGGAAGTGGGAGGAGTTAGGCATCGGCAAGATGGCGACGAGTGACCCGCCCACTATGAGCCTCATTTTGTGAAGAGCACTGAGGACCAGATTCCCTTAAGTCTATTATATCTGGAGGACACATGATATGTATTGAACTGTTCCTTTAATACATGTCCCTTTAAAGGTGCAGTGTGGAAGAATAGAATTTCTGTCTGTTGAAATAGAAACACAAAACAATTATTTACAGAATTTTTTTTTTATGAATGTATAATCACCTCAGTGTATGACTTGCTTTTTACATAACCCTTTAATGTACATGAACATAAGGAGCGGGTCCACCCTATGGGGGGGGCGGCCATGTTTTTACAATAGCTCAAAATGCACGTACTATATATCTTTTGAGCTTTATTGACAACCGAGGGCCACCGTAGCTTCTCCTCTCCTGCATGCTGCAGGGTGAGGCGATGGATACAATACTCAACTTCACCAGCAGATGCCACCCAAATCTTTCACACTGCACCTTTAACCATGTTCAATGACCCCTGTTTGTGGTTGCACTTCCATCCTCAGCCTGCAGAAGATCTGCTTCACTCTGCAGAGACGTCTGAATCTCCGGCGGCACAATGAACTCAATCAGACTTTTAACAACATGGTGAGGGAGCCAAAGATTTTGGGACGGGCCAAATCTGCCCTCAAGGGCTTATGATCCTTTGCTTGTTCTGGCCCAAAAATCACACGGTCACGTGGCAAAGTATTTGTGGCTAAAGCATCGTGGAACTGCAGGTACCATCTCGAGCAGAAGCCTCGTGTCAGACCCTCCTTTGTTTTGGCAGCGCCGAGCCGCCGAGCGTGAGAGCGACGTGGACGGTTCCACCTGGCCCTTCTCTCGGCTGAGTGAGCAGCCAGCATCTCCTCGCTGGCGCGAGGCTCCAGATAAGAGCTGCACACTGAGTTCGCCATGTTGCTCATCAACACACACACACACACACATCATCGTGCATGAGAGCGGGGGGAGAAGGTACACCGTCGACACTATCAACGGCAGCCATGGGAATCTTTTTTGAATATCGGTGGTCATTTCAAACTTTACTTTTTTCAATTTTTTTTTTTTTTTAAATAAAAGGTGCAGCGTGTACGATTTGCTGACCTCTAGAGGTGAAGTGGCATGTTGTGTCCATCACCTCACCCTCACCCTTCTGAACATGCGGGAGAAGCCGGGGTCGACTTCAGTTGTCATTCAAACTCAAAAGATGTTTAGTACGTCCAACATGGCCGCCTCCAAAGAGAGGACCCGCTCCTCATGTAAATATACATTAAAGGGCTCATTTAAGGCTAATGAAAATAAAATAAAATGTTTAAAATAAAACATTGATGCGATTCTAAATTCATGAAGATGTCGGTATACAATCATTTTGTAATATTTTTTAGAAGTGACAAAAATTATAGAAATCTTAGACACTGCTCCTTTAATTTAACTTCTCACTTGCCTGATTATCTGTCTTTTAAAGGAGCAGTGTGGAATATTTCATCAATTCTACTGGTAGAAATATACGACGAAATAAAAGCTTCCATGCATGTATAATCACTTAAATCTATTGAATTTGGAGATGTAATGCCGGCTGAAGGCGAGGAAAGGTCCTCCTCACCACTAGGTGTCACTAGTGAATCCAACACACAGAAAACTGGACTATCAGACAACTTTACTGACACTTGTTGGAAGTTATAGACCAGCAAAGTCCGCCCACTACGAGCCTCTCCACACTCTGCAGGAACCGGGGCGACGCCCTGGACGTCCATCTTTGTATCGAGTGGACCCAATAATGGAGGCATCCTCGCTGAACACGGCTTATGCTTCGAGGATATAGTCAACGAAAATGCGTCAACGAAAATCACTTTATTGTTGACGTTAGGGGCCATTTTGTCCTCGCAAGGAAAAGGAAGCAGCTAATCTGTTGCTGATTTGCCAACAAACTGAAAAACAGCCCTCAATGGTTCATTAAAGGTCTCATGAAGGAACCATCCCACTTCTGCTAACCCCATGGATTTCCTGGCGTGGATATAACGAGCCCCCCGAGGAGCGCCGGGGCGCACAGGAAGCTGGCGGCGGAGGTTAAGTACAATACAGGGTCCACAACGGCGGCGGCGGCGGGGGCAGCGGCGGCGGCGGGGGGGGGGGCAGCCATGCCTGCGCAGACCTGGGGAACATTAGCGTTCCCTCGAGACGTTAACCCTCGCTGCTTAGACGCCCGCCGCCGCCGCCGCCGCCGCCGCCACACACTTCTTAGGTATTCATGACTACATGGAGCGCCATCACTGAACTGTCACCTCCCATAAAAGTTCAGGCGTGCACACGCTCGCAAACTCCATTAACCACGAGGCCGCGGCGCCGTCGGTGTATGAAGCCGAAATATGTTTTCCCGTATACGTCTGCCAGTGGGGATAACGCGTTCACTCATTCTTCACAGCTCAATTTTCTGCAAGTGCATGGTGCATGAACCACTCACTCACACTCACACACACACACACACACACACACACACACACAGAATGCAGAATATTAGGAACACCGCGCCGTAACGAATCCTCGTCACCCCGTCGCCTCGACTTCATCCACATCCATAGTCTGTCATGGCTGAGGTCGCTTTACTGCAGCAGATGAAATTAATCAGGGATCACATGATTCATCTGGTGTGTGTGTGTGTGTGTGTGTGTGTGTGTGTGTGTGTGTGTGTGTACTGTACAGGATGAGCAGGTGTTCCTGTTTTTTTTTTTACCCTCTCACACACCCAGGGGAGAAAACACACACAGGCACACATCAAAAGAAGACTACATGAGATACTCTGACATTTGTAAACACTGGAGTGCGCTCACACACACACACACACACACACACACACACACACACACACACACACACATAAAAAAGTGGCTGTGGTCGAGCCAGCGGAACACACTGTTGAGCTGACAACAAAGAGTGAAGCGGATAAGAGCGGTTCCTCGGCAGCCACCTTTACACAAGTGCTCTAATTCACATCCTTTCATCTTTAATGACTAAAAAACCTTTTAAGGTGGACTCGGATCATTTAAGGCGGAATGCAAAAATGAAAACACTTTCATTGTTCGTTATTTGCAAACACATTATCTTCAGCAGTTGTTATCTGGCCGTTCAAAATCCATTTTACACCCGCTTAAAAGTATTGAGCTTATCATTTGATTGCTTGTTATCATTTAAAGGTGCAGTGCAAAGGATTTAGCAACATCTCTGTACGGATGGAGAAGTAAGTCACGGGAAGTTGTTTCTCAACGACAGACGGTCTCAAAGTAAACAAAGAAAACACAACAAAAAAAATGGACAGAGGTGAAAACAACCTCCGAGGCAGAGGCAATGAGCTATTCCGAGGATGTAAACAGTGACATCATCATCATCACGGTCATATGAATATCACGCGTGCGCGACAGAGCGGCGCACACTCGCTGCGGAAGACACGTGGAAACGTGTGTTTACGTGAACACGCACACGTGTTGTTGCTGTCAGACGGCATGGAATGATGTCACCGAGCCCCGGCCACGCCCCCCTCAGCGCTCACCTCAGGCCTCTCCCGACACTTCGCTCGTCCCCTAATCGGAGTAGACGTACACCTCGGACGGGTGCACGTCAACGCCCACCCCTGTCTCCACCCCCCCCCCCCCCCCCCCCCCCCCCCCCCCCCCCCCCACCAACAAACAAGACATTAAAGCAGCGGGCGTCCAGCCACTCCTGCCACATGACATTAGCTCACAGCCTCAGAATTCATGGCGAGTTAAGTGAACATGTAGCGCTTCTGTCCCCTGAGGCTCCGACAGGAAGAGGAGGAAGAGGAAGAAACGCACTTGTAAATGGTTTTAAAGGTGCAGTGTGTCCGATTTCTGTCATTGTATCAGGAACACAACTACAAACAAAAGTTTTCAGAATGACCTAAATGGATTTTTGTTCCCATCAGCCTTCAATGAGCCCATTCGTGTATATTTCCATGCGGAGCGGCTCCTCTCTACGGGGGCCGCCATGTTTTTCTACAGGAGTAAAAGTGGACGAATGAAACGTCCTCTGAGTTTTAACGACAGCTGGAGTCGACCACGGGTTCTCCTGCTTGTTTAGAAGGGTGAGGGTGAGGTGACGGACACAACAAGCGACCTCACCTCTAGGGGTCAGCGGGTCTTACGCGCTGCGCCTTTACAGTTGCGGCGATTTGACAGTGTGAGAGTTTCTTGGCGTAAATGACAGCGGCGTCCCTGATGATTCATAATCACTGCGCCGGATATAAACCTGCGGAACAGCTGCTGTCGGGAAACAGCTGAGGAATCCTGCAGCTTCGGTGTCTGGTGGATGAGCGGGGGGGCGTGTTTAAAACGGAGTGGGCGGGACTTGTTTAAAGCGGAGAGGGCGGGTCATGTTTGGGTAAATAAAGTTGTTGTTTTTCCTCCTTCAGTGGAAACAAATAAACGCTCCCCGAGTCACAAACTCCATAAAACGTATTCATGCTTCCTGTCGTTTCCTCCTCGCTCCCTCGAAATGCTCATCCAGGAAGGAGCACACGCCGGAGGACTGCTGCATCTGTAAACGTGCACGCTCCCACGTGCACGTGCCCCGTCTTTGGCGGACAGCTTGGCATTCATTTATGCAAGTCAGCTCTTCCCGTTTCCCCCCAACATGTATTAAGTCTCTCTCTCTCTCTCTCTCTCTCTCTCTCTGAGAGTTTATCCACCGGGTGAGGTGATGACATCACTTGAAAGATCTTTTTGAACCATGCAGGAACCCCCCCCCCCTCCCCCCCCTCCTCCTTCCCCCCATTGAAGCGGTCAGATGACAGAGACGTATTACCAGATCAGATGTTCTGCTGCTGTCATGTGCTCTGCCAGGTAAAGCCACCAGTGGCCTGCAGGTGCCGCTGACGAGAGGAGACAGGTTGGAGACGAGAGCGGGACGCGAACCCACGTCCAGGATCAATGCAGGTCAAACATCTGTGCCCACACTGAGTTTACCCCTTATTTTTTTAAATAAATAAATAAATAAATAAATAACACTGGGTCAATGCTGCTAAAGACTGAGTGGAATAGACTCTGGGCCTGAGGAAGTGAGGTGAACTATCCAAATGCAGTTTTCTCCACACTGACCCCCAGGGGGCGACTCTGAGAGGGAGTTTCTACAGAAGTCAATTAAAAAAGGACTCCGCTTCATTTCAATATGAGTGAAGCTCTTTCCTTAGAATTGTAGGCATAAATATCTACTTTTAATTCTCGTAACCATCCATTCGACGTGATGTCGACCACCGTTGGTTTCATAATAAAATGAAAGTAGCGCGAAAAAAAAAAAGAAAGATAAAGAACCTTGCGCTCACCAGTGGTGTTGCATGTTTTCTTACATGCGCATTTTCCATCCCATTTCACGAGTTACGTAAAGGCCTGCTGCACGACCCGGGGTCACGCGCGGCGGCACACCACTCGCACTGAAGTGTCAGCGCGGCGACCTCTGACCCAGAAGTAATGGAAGCGTATGGCAGCGTACCACCGTGATGCGGTTCGCACGAAACTGCGGGAGTAAACACGGCGAGGTGGGGCGGGGGGTGGGGTGGGGTGGGGGGGGGGGTGGCGTGCGAGGGGGGGTGGTGGCGTGCGAGGTGGGGTGAGGGAGGGGGGGTTGCGGGGGAGGGGGGGGGATATGAGCAGGCTGTTATGAAACTATGTCAATGCCAACATCTCTGTTTAAAGGGACCGTGCGTATTTTTGATGTAGTTCCTGTTCATCACCACTTGATATGATGTCGGAACTTTCATCCACCAAACAAATGCACAACGAATATTTGTTTGGAAACAATTAGTCTGAACCGCCCATCCAAACAAACGACAGCTTCGTAATTAGCCTCTGATATATCATTGGGGCAATGGCGCAGGTGACATATGCTAATCGCTATGCTAACTAATAGCTGCACTATCAAAAGCTGCGGTGGGACAATAATGAGTAAAGTAATGAGTAAATAAATATAAATAGATGAATAACTAAATAAACCTAAGATGAGGAAATAAATAAATAAAAATAAAATGCGTGATGAGAAAATCAATCAGTCAATCAATCAATCAATCAATCCATCCTACGGTGAGAATAAAGAGAGGCAGACTGGACGCTTCCTTTGCTCATGACTCACTCGAGTGGTAGAAAACTGGTAGAACACATCAACATCTTTAGTGTGATGCCAATACTGTTATTCATTTATCTTCTGATGTTATTTGAGGTTAAGTTGACGTATCATTAGGTGAAGAAACTTAACAAGCACCTTCTTCTTTCCCTCCATGTCTAAATGACACTGGTACATTCAAGATCCTCTTCTGCACAACTTGCAATTCTTCCAGTGTGAGCGCGAGAGCCCGAAATTAAAAGTGTAGCTCTGGCATCCTGCGCACACTTCCCATCACCATCCATCCATTCCAAACCTGTTTTGACACTGCAGCTAAATCAAAAACAAAAGCCTCTTAATCCTGCGCCACTACAGTAAAGAGTGATGCATGGCGCGCATGGACGAGGCGCAACTCCTCATGGTGATGATTAAAGCTGCAGATGCAGAGAGAGGCTGGTCTCTGCAGCGGAGGGATGTGATCGGTTACAGAGTGGAGATGCTCCACTGCTGTGTGGGACTGAGTGAGAAGGAGGCTAAATTTACCTTCAGCTGCCGAGTGAGGCTGCTAACCTTCCTGAGCTCCTCTGAGTGGAGGTAAATAAATAAATAAATAAATAAATAAATAAATAAATAAACACCTCACTGCACATGTATTACACACAACGACATGAATACAAACACACACACACACACACAAGTGGACAGAATATAAATATTCCTCAAACTGCTCCAGTCCACATCTGAAATGTATATTATTGAATCACATGGACACGCATGCACACGTTTACTCCCGAGTCAGACATCGTGCAAATGAGTGAAACATTCAATATCTGCACTTCAATGATGAAAAGGTCCAGTCCGTCAGATTAAGGTGATATATTTAGCCCAGATTGGACGAACTAAACACTTCTGGAGTCTTTCGGATAGCACGGGGAAGGGTCGGGTGAGGCGCACTCAGCCGCAACTTCAGCACGAGAGCTCACTCAAACGCACACACTGCACCTTTAATCGACGCAGAATCAATAATGCTATCATTTCGTGTGTAACTGCTACGTGCGTAAAGAGGTGTTCATGTTCAATGACATCATCCACTGCAGATTGGGCAGTTTCCCCGGTGGCACCCGAACGGACCCACATTTGGTCGAGAGAGGGGGCGGAGCCTAACTGAGGACTCGGTGGCACTTGCATTACAGCAGGCAGACGTGAGCTGCCATTGGATTTAAGGACCTCATCACAGCTGGGAGAGAACCAGGAGGGGGTAACTTGAGATTACTGCACCTTTAACTACAACATCTATAGCCTGCACCCATTGGATCATACCAGCTGTCAATCACAGCGCTAACATGATGTCATAGGAAGTTGTCTGTTCGACTCGAAATGAGATCATAATTCCAACATGTTAATGAGAATGTGACCACTTGGTCAATTTTAGAACTAGAGTCGCCCTCTGCTGGTCATTTGAGAGAAAGCAATGGCTTCACTTTCTGAACACTACATTTGGAGATACAGCCTGTGGGTGCACATTTTCGGTGGGTGTCCTTTCCCACCCGGAGTATCTACGATGGGGCGTGAGCCTCTGTGGTTGTAGGGGACACGTGTCATACGCCTCCGTCCCACCACGAGACTTTCCTCGTATTATGAGATCTGTACATTCAACTGGATCGAAGCCTGATGCTGAGGCAACTGGCATCTATAAAAGCACCATTAATAATGAAGAGGCCAGTTAACCGCGTTTCTTCACAAGCGCTGTCTGCGGCATTTTGTTTATCGCTCTCCAAGATTTATACGCTGGACTTGAAATTCAGTTCATCATCCCAAAGGGCAAAGTAAAACATTTAGATAGCGGGAGACATCAATCACAGGAGGAGTCCATTATGGAGCTCTGGTTTTGGCTCTGTAGTCAAAGGACAAAAAGCAAGTTTATATCTGTTTATATTTTTATTTTTAATTCTATTATCATTACTATTATTATTACTTTACTACTATTATTTGCATAATTATATTATTATTATTATTATTCTTTCTAATTTTATTATTATTTATCATAATTGTTGTTATCATTATTATCATCATCATCATTATTATTATTATTATTCTTATTTCTATTATTTGTATAATTATTATTATTATTTTCAATTATTTCTTTTTGCATTTCACTGCATTTTTATTCTTTTTGGTTCAGATTTAGTGACATCTGCTGGTGAAGTTGCAGGTTGCAGCTGAAAATCCCTCATCTCAGCCAACGTCGTCGAACCGACTCTATCACCTCCAGGTATCAATGCTGGCCACACGGACAATATGGTGGTGCAACATGGCTGCTCCTATAAAGTCACCAAAGGGCTCATTTTCAGGTAATTACACAATTTTTAAAAAGCCAGTTACAGTTACATTTAACTCAATTCTACTACAGCTCTAATTTCACCTAAATCCTACGCGCTGCACCTTTAACAGATCAAACCTCCACTTTCCTCCTTTGATGTTTGAGTGCAAAGAAAAGATTCATCGCTCCTTCATTCACTCCCTGCCCACCTCATCCTCTGCTGGCTCACCTGGGGCTACAGCCCTTTCCCAGCATGCACCGGGGCTGGATGGCAGGACGCTTGGCCGGTGGCCAGCGGAGCATCACGGGTTGAGCACAGATATGCAGACATCCACTCCACGCGCACACTACCACACATACCCACAGGCCATGTAGAGTCTCCACTCACAGCTTTCCAGTGTGGGATGGAGCCCACACACACACACACACACACACACACACACACACACACACACACACACACACACACACACACACACACACACACCTGTGAACTCGGCACAGGAAGAGCCAGGGATCAAACCTGTGTCTCCTTCGCTGTGAGGCCGCGGTGTGAAGCGCTAAACTGAGCAGGTTACTGCCGTGACACCGCGAGTGCAGCTGAGACACCGGATCGATTGATCGCCTACATGATCGATTGTTGAAATTATGCGGTTGCAATTTTCCTGAATGGAATCATCAAATCTTTAAAGGTGCTGTGTGTAAGGTTTCAGTCATTTTTGTCACTTCTAAAAATATTACAAAACAATGACATATTCATCCATTTATACCTTAAAGGAGCCCCTTCATGTGTATCCACATAAGGAGTGGGTCCTTATCAAAGTCAGATAATGATCATTGTCTATACACACATGTCTTTTGCACATTCGTACCATTTCTTTTCACCCATTCAAATCATCATTTATATGAATCGAAAGACAGTAATCGATAGATTAATCAGTTACAAAAATAATGGATCGCTGCAGCTCTGATCCGACACGCGGCCGAGCAAAGATCTGCCGCCGCGCAAAGGAAGGAACTCAATTAGAGTTTTCATTCTTTTTTAATCACACGCGGATCTTCTGACCATCTCCTTCATTAAATGATCAATTTGTCGGGTCGAGAAAATATGCTCGTCGCAATTCCACCCCCACCCCCCACCCCTCCACACGCTCCCCCCCCTCCCCCTTCCTCCCCCCGGATCTGTTGAAATGCTGGCTTCCGTCAGGCCGACGCCCCCAAAAGACTTTCAATGGAGAAAGTGCGAAAAGCATCAAGTCAGCAGCTTCAGCAGCTTCAGCCTGGAAGCCGCGAGTGTTCACACGCTCCTCACACTCACGGCTTCACGGAGCCAACGAGCCACCGAGAGGCTCGGACCAGCACATGCTCATCATCTCAGCCAACTGACCCATTAAAGGTCCAGTGCGCCACATTTCTCTTTCCCAATGGCGGGAAAAAAATAATAACAATACAGACTTTTCATTCGCGTGTAATCAAATGAATTTTTGTTTTATCAATGAAAATGAGCCTTTTCGAACGACATCCGAAGCAGGACCCTCTCTACGCAGGCCGCCATGTTGCATCGAATTGTTTGTACAGTAGCCCAGAATGGACAAACTCAACACCTTTTGAGTTTTGATGATAACTGAGGGCTTGATGACAGTGGATGACGCTGAATGATTTGCACTGTACCTTTGATATATTATATATATATACATACATATGTGCGTACACACACACTATTTACATACACTATACAATATACACATCCAGATGCAACTTCACCACTAGATGTCACTTAATCCTACACAATGTCTCTGGCTGGCCAGCTGGCCCCGCCTCTTGTGATTGGTTAACGGCTACAAGCCATCGTAAGTTCTCCAGTCCAATGAGCTCATTTAAGAAACAGAATTAAAATGATAAAGACATATACCCTCTCGAACGGTGTTTTCTGGGTTGAAGAGCGCCCCCCTCTGGCTCTAAATATAAGGATGTATAAAGAGAAACTCCTCCTACTTAGACTGAACAGATATCATACAGCTATATTAACTCAATCCCATCAGCAAGAAACTCAAAATAATGAGGTTCCTGCTACAAAAGGACGTCCACACACACACACACACTCACACACACACACACACACACACACATACACTCAGACACACAACACTGACATTTCCTGAAAATGGCAAATCCTTTTATTTCCCCTCTTCTCATGCACTGGCTGCTTTGTCATGGAAATGCTTTTATTCTCATTATTATTGAGCAAAGAAGAACAAATAAATAACTATTCATTGATCTCACTGCCCCCAAGAATGCATGATGCAGCCATTTTGGCTCCAAAAAAAAAATCCATGTGTTTCAATATGTATGTTTGAAGGGGCGAGTGGGCACAAGCTGCGAGCCACAGTGTGGAGAGGAGCTGACAATTGATGAGCATAATCTAATTCTATCCTAATTATAATCTATTTCTGGCTTCTACTGTTCAACTGTATGGTTTTTTACTTATTTATGTATTGATTTTAATTTGTATTTTTGCTTTTATTTGACTTTATTCATGTTTTAGGTCAGCTAACCTGTTTTATTTACATTTAAATCTACTTCATGCTGCATGGGTGCTGCGCATGATGTCTTTTTCTGCACAGCAGCTTAATGGTTGTTTTAAAGTGCTTTATCAATAAAGTTGGATTTGATTGGACGATCACTGTAAAGTGAAGGTCGCATGTTTCGCATGTTATGAATGAAGCTGCGGTCAGATGAGCTGCTGCTGCTGCTGCTGCTGCTGCTGCTGCAATCGTTTCCATGACCTGATATGACCGGCTCAGCCTCTCTGCTGACACTGCATCAAACAGCACCATGGAAAACACACACACAACCAATAAGCAAATATATGTACACACACACACAACACACACACACACACACACACACACACACACACACAGGGAGGTAAAAATAGGCCTGAAATGAATGGCTCTACAGGTGCCTGATTAACCGGCACCAGCAGCGCAGTGTGGTCCTGCTCCGTGTGGAGTGGCGTGCTGAAAACCAGGCTGAGCACAATGCTGCGTTTCACTCTGTCACAAACAGCCTCGTGCTTAAAGGTGCAGTGTGTAGGATTTCTGCACATTTTTCTCACTTCTCTGAAAGATATTACACAACAATGACACACTGACATTTTCAGAAACGTGTAATCACCTAAATGGGTTGCTTTTTTTCCCCCCATCACTCTAGAATGAGCCGATTAGTATTTCCATGAGGAGCGGCTCCTCTCTATGGAGGCGGCCATGTTTTTACAGAAGTAAAAGTGGACGTACTAAACATCTTTTGAGTTTTAATGACGACTGAAGTCGACCACAGCTTCTCCTGCATGTTCAGAAGAGTGAGGGTGAGGTGATGGATGCAACGTGCAACTTCACCTCTAGAGGTCACCACATCTCACACACTGCACCTTTAATCCAGCCGAGGGGCTTCAGCGCACAGCCTTGTGTGTGTGTGTGTGTGTGTGTGTGTTTTTTTACCCCCCGTTCATTTTCAGAGGTCATTATTTCACAGCCGGTGTTAGTGGTCCCGTACTGTAGCGGACCCTCCAGGTGCGTCTGCTGGAATATTAAAAGCTGCTTGAAACGTGGCGCTTTGAGTGCACACGTCAAAGGCAAATGATAAAATCCCCCCAGTGAACTGTGCAGATTTTAATTATGCACAATATTATTTTACTCGGAGTATAATTTATATGCAGGGTTTCAAGATTCTCTCAGGCGACTGAACACGATGCGGATAATCTGAAAAATTACATAATTCCACGAGGAATCTGCGGGTGTGTCTGAACTCTTACACACCGCACCTTTAAAGGAACTGAGGTCAAATACACTGATTCTCATTCACAAACAGTCAAAAGATGCGCACATGCAAACACACACACACACACACACACACACACACACACACACACACACACACACAATTGATGGTGTCTATAGGCCTAATGGACATGAAACAATCAGGTGATAAGTCAGATAATCATGTCATTTTCAGACAGGTTTATTCAAATTCATCCAATCAAGTCAAAGAAACGAATCGATAGATTCATCGATTACAAAAACAATTGATAGCTGCAGCTCTCCGGGCGAGGACTAAATAAATTCCCCTCCGTGTCACGGGTCAAACCCGTGACTCACAGCGCCGACATATGTGCAGTGACTTCTCGCAGAGCCCCGGGTATTTGGCGAAGACCTGCTGTTTCTGAATCACAGGGGCGGCGATGGCATCACATGACATCACGCCTGCAAACCCTTATGAGCCAACCGCATCCGGAGGGAGATCATTATCCCGGATTGGCAGCCCTCTGATTGGCTGGGGAGAGAGGAGGCAGCTCACGCTGACCTTTTTCACTCCGAGTGAATCCTGACGAGATCAATCAAAAGCCAAGACTCTCTCTCTCTCTCTCTCTCCCTCCCTCTCTCTCTCTCTCTCCCTCCCTCTCTCTCTCTTTACCTCTCTCTCTCTCTCCCTCTCTCTCTCTTTACCTCTCTCTCTCTCTCCCTCTCTACCTCTTTCTCTCTCCCTCTCCCTCTGCACAAACCCATTGAGTCATTCCACTCAGGCTTTGCAGCAGAATTGAATTACCCACCCACCCAAAGTGAAGCTCAGGCTGGGAAAAAAAAAAAAAAAAAAAAAGAGGCCACGCCCCCCCAGCGACTCGGCTCCAGCAGCCCCCATGTAGATTCCCCCCAGCATCACTAAAGCACTAAAGGCTCTTAGAGGATAAGAGCCGAGGGCCGTTCTTTTTCTAAAGCTAGTTTAGTGTTTTGGCAACAGATCGGAAAAAGAGAGAGAGGATCAGCTGACGACTGAACTCACGTCAATTGACGGCGAGCAAAAAAAAAAAAAAAAAGAAAGAAGAATACAGAATGACGGAACAAGGATTGGTTTTTACAAAAATAAACCCAGTGTAGCTTTTCCACCAACGGGCCGTGAAATAAAAACACAACCTTAGTTTTTCCAACAAAGTCAGGCCACAGTTCCTCCCGCTGCACCAAGCTGACATACAAACCGAGAGGTGCCATGAAGCTAAGCTTCATGCGAGGGCCGCATTCCATTATGTATTGAGAATTTTCAGAATTTACGACGGGACAATAAAAGACGGAGATTTAAACTATGGCAAATATACGGCAAAAAAAAACAACATTCGAGAGTCATCAAGGCAGATGATATGCAAACCGACGACATCCTGAAAATGGCCTCTACCTTCCAACACAACAACGTAGGCTTTTAAATTGTCCTTCCACATTCAAAGTTTGAATCAGGACACTTTCTGCACTTCCTAAAACAATGTGAAAGGTCTCACGCTTGGTGTGTGTGGCACCGTTTGGCCTTTAATGTTTTTACCGCCCGTGCAGACGCTCGGACGTCCGCCCACGCGCCGTCCTGATGACGTCACACGCACGATTACGTCAGTCGGGGAACTACGGTCATACGCGTGCCCTGTCTTTGCCGACGTGTGGGGTCAATTGTCGAGGACACGCCCACCAGGGGCACAACAA
>JAFBJT010109561.1:125977-133477 GCA_016785325.1 Chascanopsetta lugubris
GAGAGAAGGGGGGGTGGATGGGTGGGTGGAAGGATGGATGATGGATGGGGGGGATGGATGGATGGATGACCTCCTGGTTTGGTGCAGGCCCCCAGCAGGTTGACCACATTCAGGTGGTGACCAATGTGGTTGAGAATCTTCAGCTCAGTCATCAGAGCCTTGTGTTCACTAGCTGTGGCGCCCTCTGGTGGACAATCAGCGGAAAACAAGAATTAAAAACCCTCTTCAGAATTCAAATCTCTCTCTCTCAGAAGAAACACCAGGGCCCTCGTCTCGTACCTTTGAGCATCTTCACTGCCACCGTCCTGCAGCTGGTGGCGCCGTCGATACCGAAGGCAGAGGCCTGCATGACTCTGCCGAAGGCCCCGCGGCCCAGAGGTTTTCCTGTGGGTGGGGTTTTTGGGGGGGGGGGGGGGGGGGGGGGGGGGGGGGGGGGGGGGTCAGAGAGGGTGACACGAGGAAAAGGGAGGTGTGTGTTTGTGTCCAATCGAGCGACATCATTAATTACTATGATAATCCATCCCGGACGTGAGCTGCAGATAAGACGAGGCTGTGGCCTCATATCCACCGTGGTGGGGGGTCAGAGAGGGTGACACGAGGAAAAGGGAGGTGTGTGTTTGTGTCCAATCGAGCGACATCATTAATTACTATGATAATCCATCCCGGACGTGAGCTGCAGATAAGACGAGGCTGTGGCCTCATATCCACCGTCCGTCTGACGGAGCCCCACCCCTGATGAGAGTGAGAGCTGATTAGTTCCCGTAAACTGTTTACACTCACACCCCCTGCTGGGCTTGATTAGCTCCGCACAGACAACACAGACACTCAGTCTGATGAATGGTCCGGAGTCACTCCCAATAATACAGTGATAAGACCTGTGAGAAAGTCCTGCTATCGCCGCTGGGATCTTAAATACCTCCCACCGCTTCCATCACACTCGCCGGAATCCTTCCGCTTATGCAAGCGGTCACTCACGTCCTCGCTGTTTTCATTTGATTACCAAAGGATGAAGAATAAATAATAGAGGATCAAGAATCAAGAAGTAGAGACGCACCTAGTTTGAGACGCTCTCGAGGAAACTCCCACTGGCTGGGGTCGTACTGCAGTCGCTCACACTGCTCCTGGATGGGCCCGTCGCCGGTGTCCAGGATGATTGACAGGTACTTGTGTTTGGTGTTCGAGGTGTTGGGCTGCAGACAGGAGTCATTTGACAGAAAGAAATAAAGGAGTGGTTGTCATACTCAAAACTGTAAAACTCAAAAGATGTTTAGTACGTCCACTCTGGGCTACTGTAAAAACATGGCTGCCCCCGTAGAGAGGAGCCACTCCTCATGTAAATGATTAATGGGCTCATTTTAGGGTAATGAGAAGAAAAAAAATAACATTTACGTGATTATAAATTCATGAAAATGTCATATATTTTTAAAAGTGACAAAATTGACCAAAATTGTACGCACTGCACCTTTAAGAACATTTCTCTAATGTATATACAAAATCGAAACAATCTGATGAGAATTAAGTGAGAATTTAGAAAGTTGCAGTCTTCATATAAGTGAATAAACACTCTGCGTATCCATGGAAACCACACGTACCCTCAGAATATAAATAACCATGACGATTCATAAAGGAAGGAGGTGAGAGGGGAAAAAGCCGGATCTGAGTGTTGATCTTGGAGCGTACAGTTTCAGTCACAGAGGAAGGTGTAAATGATTAAAGGGATATTACGTAATTTTCTCATCTCCTCACCTGTTTGAGTTTCCTGATGAGGAGCGTGAGCAGGAGCCAGAGGAGTGTGGCCACCACACAGGTACAGGTCAGAGTGGGAATCTCCAGGAATGTGCTTTCTGATGCACCTTTAAAAGAAAAAAAAAAGTAAGTCAATGAGTTAACTTCCACATTAACACACAATAAAGTTTAACTGGACTGGAATATTTGATCAGATTAAATTGAGATTAAATCATATCCAAAGTTCAAGACAACTAGGAGATGATCCACATTCCTTGTCTCTTGTAAGGAATTTGCACATTTCATCATTTATATATATTTGAATCATTGACTGGGTTTTGACAACTGATCCACTTTTTCCAACTGACACGAAACCGGGAGATAATCAGAGACAGAAATCCAAAAAAGATGACGTGACACAAATCACAATGATGAGTGTTCTTCATGCTTCCAAACGGGGGAGCTCCATTTCTAACAATCCCATCAGAGGCCTCCTCACATCCTTCTCATTAGATCCTCAATGAGTCGAAAATAGCAGATGTGGAGATGCCAGGCCCGGAGCTGAGGGGGGGGGGGGGGGGGGGGGGGGGCCCCGGGCAGATGGCCTCTGTCAGATGAAGGCCGGGCCCGTCCGCAGGAAATAAAAACGGGAGACAGTTTCCTTCCTCGCTGATCAGAAAATATAACACACACACACACACACACACACACACACACACACACACAGTGCTACGCTTTCAAAAATAATCAAACCAAATGCATCAGAATCACATATAAAATCTCTATGTGATTTTTGAACATACGTTCAGAGCAAAGAGACGTATTAAATAATGATCAATTTGTGTGGATGAAAAAATAAATGTTTGAATATCATTTGAAAAAAAAAAATTAAATCAAAATTAAACTTACACATTCTTAAGTGCCTATATTAATAATATGACTTTATTCAGTCAAATCACATTCAAATAGTTGAATTTATTCACATTAATCAAACCTATTCTGATGTGACTCTTTGAATTAAACCTATAGAATGAAATCACATGGAGCTTTTAACGTGCAATCCAAACACATAATACATTTGGCTTGATTATTTTTTTTACAGTGCGCTCAGACTGGGAACCACATGAGGTCTGCTGCCTGCGAGTGTGTGTGTGTATTTACTTTAATCGCCGTCTATTATTGGAAGTAATACAACACACCTGATTGTATAAATACGTCCATGTAAACATGGTGATGTACTGTACTAACTCTGGACCAGACATACACATCTATTTACAGAACCCAGAACAATGGAGGCGCAGACATGCCCATGTATGGAGCTTCCCCGTCTTAACGTGAAAGCCCGGCCAATCGGACTCCGTCGGGGGGTTCACGCAGGCACTCACCGTTGACCCATACGTGGGCGGAGCTCTCGGCAGAGCCCCTCTCATTGGAGGCCCGGCACGTGTACAGGCCCTGATCCTCCAGCGACACCCTGTCGATGTGGAGGCGTCCGTCCTCTGCTGAGATGATGATTCCTGGGAGAGAGAGAGAGGAAATGGAACCGTCAGCGTGTCCCACCGCTGCGGCGGTTCAGGAGGTTCGCGGCGGTTTGGTTACCTGACCCCTGTGCCAGCGTGTGATGGTCCTTGTACCATGTGACAGTGGGGGGCGGGACCCCGTGAGACGGACAGGTCAGAGTCACGGAGCTGCTGACGTTCACCCAACTGTCTGTCAGGTTGTGGCGCAGCACAGGAGGCTCCAGGCCTGAGGACGCACAGGAATACACACCCTCAGAGCTCAGAGTGTGTGTGTGTGTGTGTGTGTGTGTGTGTGTGTGAGACACATGGTAAACTTCCTGTGGCATTAACATTAAATTAAATGCTTGTTTACTTGGGATATTGACACCATAAAAACAAAAACATTGCGAGCTTTCATTGGACAGTTCATACCAGCAGCTACTTTCTAATCGAGCATTGAAAAGAAGCAGTTTAATAAGAATTTAATATGCGATTTCTTTCATGAATCACATTTGATGTCAATGTATTAAAGGTGCAGTGAGTAAAATCTAAATGGAATTCTTTCCATTGCCATTGGCACAAATGAGATATGAAACAATAATACTGACGTTTTTATGCGTGTGATCAGGTTATATTCTGGAATCAGCTCTTTATATGAACAGATTGTGGCCTGGTCCTCTGAATGGACAGAGGTTGAATGATTACTGGGGGCTACCAGAGGTTTAGGTAGTGTGGGGGGGGGGGGGGGGGGGGGGGGGGGGGGGGGATGAGGTGAGGGGTATGTAGCTGCCACATACCACCACCACCACTACTGGGTGTCACCAAATCATACACAGTGAACCTTTCAGGACACTAAAAAAAAACTAAAAACAAAAAAAAAGATGTGAAACATCCTGATGACAATAAACCGGAGAAACGGAATGGAAACCGCATCGCCTCCGCTTCACGCCCATCTCTGCAGTTCCTCCTGCCGAGGTGTGAGGACATTCAGCGGGTTCCCGCCCTGAGCTGCAGGAGCTGCCTCTCTTACACAACCGTCATGTGCTGACGGAGACTCACGGGAGCAGAGGTGTGGCTGTGGGTCCAACCTGTGACTCAGCTCACGCTCCACAATGAGCGCAGACGAGAGCGGCGGCGAGCGGGAAGCGCCGCACAGTGATCTCACTCTCACGCGCTATAATTAGATCGGATCACCCAAGTCATCCAGCCTCCGTGTGTCTTACGGTTTCGCTCCCTCACTTCTTCTCTCTTTCATGCTCCCACCCTCTCTGCACCCCCCCCCCCACCGCCCCCCGTCTCCCCAGTAATTCCCTGGTGGGGTCCAGGTGGAGGAAGTAGTTGCGTCGGGGGGCCTGATTGTATGGAGAACAGCAGTAAAGGACATGAAGAGAAGTCACTTAAGCAAGGCGACTGATTGTTGTTTCCCCTATCTTCCTCCTGGACAACAATTGATGATTGTCCGCGGGGGCTGGGGCCTGACAGTGTCTGATTGGCTGATTGTTCCTCCGGCCTTGTGTAGGGGCCTGTAAATGTGGCATTGTGGGAAGTGCCATTGTGTCCTCTTCCTCCAGACGAGAGCTCATTCCCACGTGAAAGAGGTGCTGAGCTGCAGCGCCACAGCAAAGGCAGGGTGGGGCCCCAGGAAGCTGAGGGGGACCCAATTCCCAAGCAGCCAGGCCTCTGTGAGAGAGTGTGTTTGTTTGTTTGTATGTATTTATATTTGTGTGTGTGTGTGTTGTGTGTGTGTGTGTGTGTGTGTGTGTGTGTGTGTGCTCAGGGAACATGAAAGCCACGAGTGGTGTAAGATTGTTAAGTAGTGTAAGATTGTTTAACTACTGGGGCCCCTGGATCACCTGGGGACCCTAAACATCCCTTATTCCATATCTGAGAGTCCTGCATCCTGGGAATCACGTAGCTTTTTTTTTCTTTTTTTTGTGGCATGGAATGCAACACTGAACATGAATAAATAGATAAATAGATAGATAAATAAATGAATACATTAATTCATTGATAAATTAATAAATACATACATAAATCCAAGTACATGTAAAATAGCTAGAATTGGACCATAATAAAAAAAAAGTCAAATATCTAATGATATGAAATCAATGGATAAAGATAAAATAATAAACGTTTCCATGAAACTGAATTCTCCACCTCAAATTGTGGAATTCTGAAAAAAAGAGGATTTGATTCTATAATTACAATCTTTAAAATGTAAAATTTCATCAAGCCACAAATTCAAATTATTTAAAGGTACAGTGTTCAGGATTAAGATATGCAGCGGTGAAGTCATGATGCAAAATGGCCGCCTCCGTAGAAAGGACCTGCTCCTGATTACGCGTGAACACACCCACAAAAACATTCGTATTTCAAGTCAGTCATTTTATATCCAATCGAAATAGATTGACCCAACTTTACGCACTGCACCTTTAAATGACATGAAGAGATTTGACCGATAATCAGATTAAAAACACAAAGTGTGCGATGATGAAGTGGAGATCATGGAACTCAGATTACTCACTGGTGACCACCACCTGCGTGTCCACGTGCGCTTCCTGTCCGCTGAGCAGGTGGTGGGCGGAGCATCTGTAGGCTCCGGAGTCTCCGGCCGTCAGGTTGCTTAGCGACAGGACGAGAGAGTTGGAGAACTCCCCCGACGTGAGCTGCCGACTTCCCGGGTGGGGGCGGCGGGGTCGCGCGTCTTCCGGGCCCATCAGCCGTCGCCACGACAACGCTCCGTACAGGTGCTTATTGGCGGCGCAGGTGAGCCGGAGGTCGCCGCCCTCTCTGGGCTCCTCCTGCCGGGTGATGCCGAAGCCTCCCGGGACGTCTGAGGACAGAGAGAAGAAGAAGAAGTAGAAGAAGAAGAAGAAGAGGAAGAAGAAGAGGAAGAGGAAGAAGGAGACAGATGTGATGAGTCAGGACTCGATTCCACAGAAGCTGCGCCTCTGCTCAGCTCCATGACGACGTCGAATGGCCATTGTGGGTAAAAGCAGCGAGTGGAATACAGTGAAAAAAGCCTTTTCTTATTTACTTAAGCAGTTTGAAACTTCCCGCGGAAACGGCTCCGGAGTTTCCTGATGGCAGATAGTGTTTATCTTTCCCGAACACCCCGAGGCCTCCCGAAATAAAGTGGACCTGCCAGTCCAAGGAAGTGCACTGCACGGGGAAGTGGAACGATAAGAGCCCCAACTTCCTGTTTCACTGCTGCTCACACACTAATGCACACACACACGCACACACACACACACACGCATGCATACACACACTTAAAAAAACAAAAAAAACAACCTTAACCTTGTTTGAGGCTTAGTTACAAATCTAACACCGCATCACACACGCCCGCCAACATGTACACAATGCACGTACGCTGCTTTGTTCTGCCAAGGCTTTAACCTACATCACTGACACGCTTCCACCTCCCGCTTCCACTCGCAGCTCTTTGTTTCTGTCACACGTCACGTCAGCGAGGATCCGATGTCCTACTCACGCAAAGTCATTTTCCATTGATCCAAACCAGGGACTTCAACTCATTTGAGCTCAGGGGCCACATGCATCAAAGCACATACACACACACGCACATTCTATTCCTCCTCTTCCTCGCTGCAACTCTCCAACTCCAAGTGGCGGGCCTCCCCCTAGTGTCCCGGCATAGTAAGTGCAGGTCAATAAACCAACATCTCGACATCTTCTCAGTCATTTTCACACTTTACAAAATCCTCCCAGGGGCCGGATCGGACCCTGTGGTGGGCCGGTTCCGGCCCGAAGCCCATATGTTTGACAGCCCTGATCTCAGTGATTAGACACAAATCAAACGGCGCAGAGCAGTTCACATGAAACTGTCGGGGGAAGTTCAAACAGAGGGTTTTGGGCTCAATCCTCGGCTCCTTCAATCCACCACCACACAGTGTGAACGTGGCTCCTACAACATGTTGACAAATGGAAACACAACATGACATGAGGCTTATTTGCCATCACAGGCCTCCATGCTACCAGACGGTTCTCTCATTAAAGGTCCATGACGTAAGATTGGGGAGCATTTGAACTGTTTATGGATGTTTTTATAACGGTGACGTGGCACCACCACGTTTTTAACAGTATCTCAGACTCTACCTGAGGCTCTTTTACCACTAGGTGTCACTACAACCTACACACTATACCTTTCATTAGTTTTCTGATGAAAAGAAATGTGACAGTTTCATTCATAAATGAGGTCATATTGGTGCTCTGACTCGACGGTGAAGAATCATCCGATGAGGTTTCATAATTAGGG
>JAFBJT010109561.1:152757-176275 GCA_016785325.1 Chascanopsetta lugubris
GCATGTTCTATTGTTGTTTTTTTTTTACATTCAGGAGAAGATGAATGAAAGCCGAGCCCCGGCCTTCGCTGAGAAGCATGTTTACCTTATTCACTCCTCCGTGATGTGCACCGAGAGATTGAAGATTGCGACACCGGGCCTGACTTTTATTACCCAGGGGTCCTTTGTATTCCTGGCCATCCACTTTGAAAAGAAAAATTGTATCTGTATTGATTACCTTGTGGCGGGGAATGGAGGGGATCGGGGGGGGGGGCATGCAGAAGCACTGGAAACACACAAGTTGCGATTTCCACGGGTGCATCAGCCTCTGGGAGGTGGGCGGCACTGACAGAGCAGGAAACAGCTTTAATGATTTTTCCTCCCGCTTTGGTTCTCACTTTTGTCATTGTGCGTGTGGCCTTGTCCCTCCCAGACCTGAGCCTGAATTGGCGTACGCCTGTGCACATGCCTAGTTGAAGGCATTCACAGTATCAATCCAGTCTCTGGTGGTAATGGAGGTGAAAACGCACGCACACACACACAAAGGTCACAGTCGCAAAATAGATTCCGGCGACTGGAGGTGAGGTGAAAAACATGTTCTCACATGAGAGAATCACCTAGTGTTGATGCCCCAAGTGGAGCTGAAGCCATGAGGTCAGACTATCTGTGTGACAAGCTCACGACACCGCAGCTTGTGACCTATAGTCTGCCCTGCTTTAGTATTCGCGCGCGATTTGATTTCACTTGATGCGTTGCTTTTGGAAACTGTTGCGTTAAAGTCACATATGACAGGTGTGGCCTTTCATAGATGCCGCTGCTACAGCGATGCACAGAGTCAACTCATGGGTTTGGAAGTCGACGTCCACACAACCAGGACGACAGCCGTCCAAGCGTGTACATATTCTTTCCACCCCTTCTGCCGCCCGTTAGCGCGTTCCACCTCCCGCGTGACTGTGACGACGGCGGCAGATCATCGCCGGCCGTTATGAGCGCTGAGCGCTGAGCCGAGAACCCTCTGGTAAACGGTGCATGTGTCACCAGCAAACTGAGTCCAGATCCAATAAACCATCCGAAAACCATTTGACCAACGGATCTTGGTTCGATCCCTCCCCTTCAGAGTGTCGCACACAGATGCACGGTGTGAATGGGTGAACGGCGAGAACTGTAAAGCACCCTGAGTGGTTATCGGGACTGGAAGAGTGCCATATAAATAAGGACCATTTACCAGTGTGTGCTTGCGCTTTCGCACACGCACTCTGTAGATTCACTCCACTTGGATGAACTGCGTGCACATTTATTGGCTTGCGCTGCATTACAGAAAATTAACTGACTGAATAACTTAAGCCCTCACCGCGCTAATTAAAACAGCCCGCGCATCACGGTAATTAATTTCTGCTTTTTTGGACACAAGGATGTTCCGAGGACTCGCAAAGTCAAAAACATCCTGCCTCGTTTGGCCGAGGTGCCGCTCCCTAAGAGCGATTCATTAACGTTGGAGCCGAGCAGAAATTAATATCCAGCCCCGATCGATACCACCACTGTCGGCTCCGTGTTTATTGTCATCTGTCGGAGAAGCCGTTTGGTCGCGACTGATGAGCGGATTTCGAGAAAATATCAAATATCTAACCCACCATCTCCTGTGGTGTTCTTTAAAACATATTCCCCCCTGTCTCTCGGTGCTGGTTAATTAATTCTGAGGCACGATCAAACTCCTGTATAATATGATGAGGAGGGAAGATGTTGCCAGCGCGCCGTCCTTGCCAGCAGCCTTATTATCAGTCAATAATGAATTTAGACGACCTGATGCGATGCCAAGCGAATGGCCCCACTCCATGAATACAAACTCCAAGAGCATTTGTATGCATCCCTGAAATCCTGAGAGTAAGCATGCTTGTGATTCCGTGTGTGTGTGTGTGTGTGTGTGAGCCTTTCATGAGCACGCACACACACACACACATACACAAGCAGTGAGGGAAACACCTGACCCAGAAAGCAGAACAAGGCGTGTAAGGCATTACCCTGTCAAGCGCTCCACCTCGCCATTCATTTCCATCAGAACGTGTAATAACGCTCGAGTTCGCTGAAATTGCTTTCAGCCTTTCAGGTCAGTCTGACTGGACTGTGGGATGGATGTGGGGGGGGGGGGTAGATAGGGGGTAGATAGGTGTTGTAAGTGGGGTTTTTTGGTGGTAGTTAGGGTGGCCTCTGCTCGGCCGCTCTGCTCCGATCATAATAGAGAGGTGATGTGCAGAAAACCATCAGCAGTTCACGTAAATAGTTTTTTTTTGTTGTTGTTTTCCAAGACAGAATGACTGAGTGGCTCCTGTGTTTCCCTCACATTTCACCCTCTTGTTCTGTGGCGCTCTCCTCCTGCAAAGCCTTGAATTCATTAGAGCTGTGATGTGATGAATAATGCACTCTGTCATGTTTCCCTTCTCTGCCGGGGGGGGCGGGGGGGCTTGGATTCCGAGCAGCAACATGACACAGCAACATTTTGATCCTTCTTTCTCTCACGACACACGTTCTCTCTCCCCCTCATTTATTAATTTTTTTATGTTTTTACAAAGAACTGATTGATGGCATTTTCAGAATAGATGTGTAAATAATGAGAAATCCGCCCCTGCTAATCTGCCTGAAGACTTGCAGGATGCACGATTGGTGTCGTGGTAATTGGTACCTTTGGTTTGACTCAGCCGCTGATTGACTCACCGCGACATTTCCCGCCGCCGCCGCCGCAGCCGCTCGGGTTTCTGCTCGAGAAATCACCACCAATCACCCTGAATTATGCAAAGAGCTCTCCGAAATGTTGAAGGGCCTGGAACTGTGGTTGACGGCGGGAACTGGTGATCATTTGAGATTTTACTTTCTCAAATGTTGAAATCAAATTCCTCGGAGTCGACACTTAAAGGCTCGACTGCACCGAATTTGACTCAAAAGATCCCTCTGATGGAGGCTCACACCCTTCGAGTGCTTTCTCCCACCAACACGGCCGAGGGTGAGTGGTTAAATGGGTGATTAAGCAGGAGCTGATTGTCCTCCTCTCTTTTTAGAATATGTAGAGGGAGGTCATATCTGCTGTGTCAGCTCCTTTAACAGCATTGTCATCAACATCTGTTTTATCATCTGGACAAAACTCCGTCCCTGTGCAATGCGCTGAGCTCCTCAGCTCAACTGTGAAAGTGACTGAGGACAAACTGACATTACTGCTGTGTTTAAAGGCACAGTGTGTCTGTGGTGGCAGAACCAGCATGCAATGAGATCATTGCTTTGATTTGATTGGACAACCGTCTAAGCTCATGAAATATTAATTTCATTCCTCTGAAATCTGCTCTTTGTATTAACAACAAAAAAGCGTGTGGTTTTTCCTGCGGAAATTCTGGTTCTAGATAAAAATCCTTTCAATCCTACACATTGGACCTTTAATTCAAAGACTATTGCCTTGAGATTCAGTGTGTAATCTGAATTGTACACAGCTCTGTACACAAACAGTCACGTGATATCATTATAGATGGGTGATTGAGGCTTTTACAGCGACACATATCCGCTCTTCCAGCTGCTGCTGATGTGTCAGCTGCTGCACATCACCTGCTCCCCTTCTCCTCAACAACACTGTGTAAATCCCCTCAGGCCACAGAAGGACACTTCTACCAACATAACATCGCTATATTATGTTCCCTCCTTCTGAAATTTGGATTCCCCTCCTTGTTAAAAGTGCAGTTCCCTTGATGTAGTTGTTAAGAGTCAGAGTCAGAATAGTCCAAACAAGGTCCATGGGTTTGAATCCAGCTCGTTATCCTTCAACATCGATTTCCCCGAATGATTCTCGCTGGTTTTCGAGTGAAGAAATGTTTTTGTCCAAGTGTTTGAGTTTCCTCGGTGTCCATCTAGCCTTTAATACCCATCAGCTGGATCTCTTGACCTTGAATTCTTTGGCTTTATGACAGAGGAAGGTTTCTGCGAGCGGGGGGTGAAAGGCCTTTGCTGCAGAAGGCTACCGAGTCAGAGCCGTCCTGGGCCACGGGGAGCGGATTGCCTATTTGTTGCATCAGTAGTTTAGCCGGCTCAGAGACGAGTAGGGGGAGCGGACGTGGAGCCCTGGGGGGAGCCACGGTCTCCAAACTTTTTGGAAACAATTATTATTGGATTTTTTACAAAGTGGCTCTGTAGCCACCCGAGACGGACGTGCAGATGGAGCAAAAAACTAAAAAAGTTCAAATGAAATAATAAAGTTGCAGGCCTTTATATTCAAATCCTGCCAGAATTGCATGCATAGCTACCAATGCCACAACACTTGTCGAATTTCCATTGTTCTAAGCTTGTTATTTAGAGGGATTGTTCAAAAACTGGTGGCGCGCTGTGGAATAGGTCAGAAAACTTCAGATAAAAGGTTTTTGTGCAAATCTGAGCAAATGAGTGGGATTGTGGACTGCATCCAAATGCACGAACAACAGAGTCTGAGTGACAGGTGCACAGACTGAAGAATGAATGCTATGTTGTTGTATCACAGGGAAAACGATGACAGTCTGCATTTCATCCCCTCCACAAACAAACCAAACCTTCTTCAGACTGACAGTGGTATCTATTTTCAGACCAATTTTGGCCAGAGGAAAGTTTTTTAAAACTGTTATTTAAATTTAGACTTGATTGATAAGTAAAAACTTCTGGACCAAAACAAAATAGAAAAGTGATAGTGTCTTTAGTGTGGTTGGAGATAAGGGCAAGGGTGATGGTTGACGTGAGGGTAAGGGAATGCATTATATCGGAGTGTGTCCACGGTAAGATAAGCCAAAGTGTGTGTGTGTGAGAGTGTGTGTGTGTGCAGCAGCCTGCCAATACTCCCATCAATATCTGTTCATCTAATAAATGCACAAACTTGCAAAATAAAATTGAGTCTCATTCACAGTCGCCAGCAAAGCCATATTGAAACCTATTGATCGCCTGTGCTCATGTTGGCCTGCAGCAGCAGCGATGGCGGGCGGCAGCCAACCACCCGACTGGATGACGGGATGAGATGCGATCGGTTCGGCTGCCAAATGAGCGTGGCGGCGGCGGCGGTATAGAGGCAGCGGAGCGGGTGCAACTCAGCAGAGTTTTCCTTTTTTTTTTTCTTTTCGGCACTTAACCTTGAAGCTGTGTTCAACTTAGCAATGAATAACGCCCTTGGGGAGGGTAAAGGGGGAGGGGGAGAGGGGAGGAGAGTAGAGGAGAGAGAGAGAGAGAGAGGCAAGGTGAGGGAGGACTACAGCGAGAATCACCGGCTTTCCAGAGGCGTGGAGACTACAGGAAGGTCACGTAGGGGGAATGCGTGGGTGGGGAGGAGGAGAGGGAGGAGCGGGAGGAGAGGGAGGAGCGGGAGGAGCGGGAGGAGCGGGAGGAGCGGGAGGAGCGGGAGGATGCCAGAAAGGTCACTAGGCAAAAATGATGAAGTCATCTGTATTAGATTTTCTGTGGCCGCGGCCCGGATGGGAAGCTGGCGGCGGGCCAGGGGCTTGAGCTGCCCGTACCTGCGCCCACAGCTCCTCCGCCATTCGCAGCTCATCACTTTTTCGCAGGATTCACGTGGAATTTGAATCAATATCTTGAGTTTGCTTTACTTTCACGGCCCCGAAGCCCAGACCCCTCCTGTAACAGGAGCGGGGATGCATCGGCAGCAAATGCTGCATTGTGCTGCAAATGCTCCTTTGTTTACGGTCGGCGTTATCTCTGCACGGGCAGTTCAATATGGGTGCTGTCAGTAATGATCTCCCCAATCAGACGCTTGTATTAACCCTGACATCGTCTGTCAGCCCCCACACTGGGATGGTGCGACTTCAGGAAGCCGGAGGGACTGACAGGAATATGAGGTTGTTATCTCCTGGCCTCCCCGTGAACTGTTGTCATGTTTAATGCTGAGCCAACGCTGGGTTTAGTTACCTGTGATGCAAATTGAAAATCAGACGGCCCCTCCTTCACATTAAAAGCATCCAGATGGAAGCGACTGGAAATTGAATTTGTCACAGCTGTACGCTGTTGCTGCTCGGCTCATGAATACCACCCTCTCCATGTCAGCGGACGGGACCTGAACCAAACCAAGAAGTCGACACGTCGTTTCTTTCAGGAGGAGGATTTCTGTCGCAGGGTCACTGCCCGTGGCTGATAGCGAGTTCTGATTGGTTGAGCATGTGTGTCGCTGTCTCCCGTTGAAGTGTGGAGCACAGTGTTTGAATCCTGCCTCTGTCGCGAAGTGAGTGGTCTGAGGAATAAATGACGGGAAACGCTCGGTGACCCCCGTGCATGTCACCTGGCGCCACGGCGTGATCAGTCCACACACCTCATGATTTCACATTTACCGCGTCAGACATTAGGCCGGTGTGTGTGTGTGTGTGTGTGTGTGTGTGTGTGTGTGTGTGTGTGTGTGTGTGTATATAGTCAATGTCTTGCCCAGTCAGGAGTTGATGCAATTACAGGGGATCAGGTGTTTTTTTCCCCCTTCACTATTTGATTAAGCACCACTACACCGGTTGAGTAATGACAGACAGACAGACAGACAGACAGACAGACACACACACACACACACACACACACACACACACACACACACACACTAAACCGTCAACCGATGAGTAATCAGTATTAGTTTAGTAAAAGCCTCTTTCCATCCACTCTTCTTGCGACCCTCTCCTAACGCTCTCTCTTCCACTCCCTCTATCTCTCACTCTCTCTGGCAGACACACACACACACACACACACACACACACACACACTCTCTCACACACACTTGTCTTAACCTTACTGAAATTAACCTAACCGACAGACACAATATGCATGTTCCTAGTTCCACTGATTCAGCTTGGGCCCTGCAGTTTATCCGTCCAGATGCAGCGCGACCGGGCTCCTTTTACAGTCCTAATTTATCTGCATCTAAATATTATATGAAAATAAAAAGCTGATCAAAGCGTTTCTGCAGACGTTTGATCTGATGAAACGTTCAACGTGGAAATTTGCCTTCAGCCCAGAACAGGGTTTGTCATCATGACTGATGCAGAGCAGCGACACCCACCTTTAGCATGACCTGAGAATATATCTTCACCTTAAACCTTTATTATTTACATTATGTGGGCATGCTTCTGGGAAGGTCAAGGCCCCATCACATGACTAAATGTATTCGTTCTCACGCTCTCACTACACGAGCAATACATGGACAACACACACACACACACACACACACACACACACACACACACACACACACACACACACACTAGAATGCAGCCTCTTCTTTTGCCTCCATCCAAAACATACTTGAATGGAGGACTACAAACTACAGTGAAAATTGCATCTCTACTTGCCCTCCTTTGCCTACTTCCTATTTTCCTCTCAACTCCCCCCCCCCCTCTCTCCCTCTCTCGCCCACACACATAACCTCTCTCCTCTGCAGCCAGTGGGAGGGGGTCGGGTGGTTTCAAGGTGTTTTGGAGCAAATCATCCATGTTTACAGGCCCCACTGCACCACAGTGTGAGGCTTATACTTACAGGTCCTGAGGCTGCTGTCCACTTCGGGAGGTTGAGCTGGGGAGAGATTTACCGGGATCATTAGAAGGAGAGGAGGGGAAGCTCTCTGAGCCTCTGACGGAGTGGAACTATGGGGCAACATAAACACTGGATATCTATGGGACAGACACACACCTCCTCTGTGACCTTTTGCTTCTTCTGTATCCCTGCAGTAATGACAAAGATGTAGAAAGTATGCTTCTTTGTGTATTTTCACTCAGCCTTCACCTCAGATACCTTCGTGCGAAACATCTTTTCAAGGTATTTTCAAAGCAGAGTGACACGCGGCAAAGTCCTGCCCTGCTGAATCTGCTCGGGATATTTCACAAATGTTCCGTCGCACACTTTTTACCGAAGCAGAAATGTTGCCAACTTGTGTTTTTTGATATTCAAATGTCCCCTTCTCTCCTGGCAACCTCCAGAGCTTGACTTGTCTCCAACCGCCATCTGTCTTTGACTGAGATACGTGCAGATCCATTTTTTTACAGAGGTTCACAGTCGCCAGCAAGGACAACCTTGAGACCAAAGCTGCCCTAATGAAGGCTCTGCTCCGTGGTCGGACCGGGGACGTGCGCGCTTGAGTTACGGCTTTCATATGCGCCAGACGGAAGAGGAGGCGGAGGCAGCGATGACTTACAGACTTCCACGCTCCTCCTGTCCGTTCTCATTCTCATCTCCAAATTACCCGGCCGGGCCCCGACCAGGTAATAACTGTAAATCACAGCCATGAGAGGGCGATGATTTTCCCAATGTTTAAACGCTGAAAAGAAGACGTGGCGCTGAATGATAAGACGCGGGATCAAACGGGAAACCAAAAGACTAATTAGAAGACGCAGAGGGTCCCAGGGTCACGGCCACCCGTCCGCAGGGTGACGGATGGAAGAGACCCCGTCGCGCTGATGTCCCACTGACACAGACTCTCTGAATATGCCGTGTGGCCTCTTATCCATGCGCCTCCCACAAAGCACATGGATGCGGGTCACATGGGGAAATGATGTGGCGCCTCTGGCTGAACAAAGTGGATATGAAGTCGATGTGGCCCAAAGATCCAGAAAACAAATGTTAATTCCTCTTTGGGCAGATGTGTTGCTGAAGGTCAGGTTTGATGTGGATGTGGATCCAAAGGGGCACGCCTGGTCGATAGTGAACCAATCCAGAGCTACGTTGAGTTGACGTGCGCGATTGTTGTTGCCGTGGCCGCCGCCCAGCTCCGGGAGACAGAGGCGGAATGGTGCGGTTGCATCACGCAGGAAGTGGGTTAGATCTTATGTTGTGTTGACGTTACGTGAGTTTGACGAGTGGAAACGTAACATTGTCAGAATTATATCCCGTGGAGCGGATGAGCAGGTTCCCCCCGTTTTTCATCAAACTGTCGTCATGGCAACTCACAGAGTTTGGTTAACATCTCACGGGTGAGCGCACGAGGCGATGTAACGGCTGTGACTTACGATTTGCTTCATTATGTCACCGCCGCCGACATTTCCTGGCACCTGAAACGACAAACGTCAGCCGAGTTTATCGGGGAGCAAAGATTCCCTCTGACTGAAGCACGTCCTCCTGGGTTCTGGGGCTGCGAGCGACTCATCTGCCTGATTTTCATAATGTCATTATCATTGTTGTTTTTATGCGTAAGAGAGAAGAGAGCCCTCGCCATTTGCATACCAGTTCAGTGGAATGCAAATGAGGTGGCATTTGAATCAACTTTTCTCATTCTCTCTGTACACATACGAGATGCTGTAGATCAGGATAGTTTAAAAGTGATACGTGGCGCAATAAAGGGGGATTTGCATGTGTTTTTAAAATGAGGCATGTTGTTATTAGGTTGATGTATTATCGCTGGAGCATCCTGCCAGATTTTGAGCCGTTTCCAAATTAGACTGATATCGACATCCCTCCACTTCATCATCAATCGCTCCATGCACCTGACTCTCCTCATCACCTGCTTCAGTATAAGGCCTGCGGATCACTTCCTGTTCATTAATATGATCCTCTGAAGGGCCCGTCAGGACATTTTTGTCGTCCAACTTACATGTTTTTATGCTTTTTTTAGTCTGAAAATGGAGAAATATAGGAAAGAAAACATGTTTCCATTGTAATGGCATTTCAGTATATTTCTCTGCTTCGGACAGAAGAGACAACAGCCCCAGAAAACACTCCCTGGCACTCCCAGCTGTAATCACAGATTGTGCCACAGTGATTTGGTCGAGCGAGGCTAATAAATTGAAGCACCGCTCATCAGACGGTGTGTTTGTGTTGTTCAATGATCAATTAAACATCATTTGGAAGCATGTCGGAGCGACGGTATCAAACATACATGTCAGCCTCGGGCACGTGCAGCATGTATGTGAGCGTGTGGCGCAATCCCTGTCCAAGAGCCTCAGTAGATCCTCACTGTCGTGGACACGTGCTGCAAAATGACGTCTGTACAGAAAATCCCTGAATCGGAATTACAGGAATAATGAGTTGTGCGTCTGGTTAGCACAGCCGTTAGACCATCACTAAGTGACAGATGTAGTTAGCATTCGGCGGAGTGATGTTGCGCTGCTTATTACCATAATACATCTGGTTTAATGTGTCCTGTGCATTTCCTCTGCATCATTGTCTAATGACTTGTGATGATGACAGGCTGCCTTTGACGGGCGAGATACTGCCAACCAGAAATTATTTTCCCACCGGGAATTATGTCTGCTCCACATCGAGGGAGAAAATGCTACAATGCAATGATATGAATATGTCGTGTGTGTGTGTGTGTGTGTGTGTGTGTGTGTGTGTGTGTGTGTCTGTGCCTTTGTCCAACAATGAGTGATCGCGAGGAATTCTTTCCCCTTGCATCTCTAAGACTGACACCGTGCTGAGGCCGGTGCATTATTATTTGCTGAGAGCTGCAATAATGTTGCTCTGTTTATTAACCTCCAATTATCAAAGTATGAGGCCAAATGTATTTTCATAAACACAAATCGGACATTTTTGGACACAACATGGACATGAATTTGACACATGCATCCAATTAGTTCCATGCCACACTCATTTTTCCAAGAGGTGTGGTTTCTTCATGGTAATACTAACTACCTGGAATGACCAAAATACATTTGCCACATCCATCTTAAAGTGATGGGCTGATGTTTTCCATTCGCCATCGACTAACATGGATGAGGTATGTTTTATAGCCTTTACTGCAATTTGCATTTAGGAGCTGGTGCAATATATCTTCCTTTCAGGATCTATATATAAACACGACTCCACTCCTTTCCACATTCATCCTCCACGTCTTTGTTTTTATTCGTAAACGGTGATGATCTCACCTCCATGGTGATTTTCTTCATCTGAGCATGAGTCATACTTTTTAATCCTTTGATTTGTTTGAGACCCTAATTCACTTTTTGTGTTTCTTGGATTCTCCTCCACACTGGGAGCTGGATTTCATGTTCACTCACCGCTTCACCTGAACATTATGACTTTTTAAAAACCCCTCTTTGATGTATCTTAGATGAAGCTCTCCCTTTGTTATTCATCCTTTTTCATATTTTTCCTCTCAAGTAGCTTTTTAACCTTTATACCTTCTGACACCATCGGATCCCCGCTCCCAGTAAATGATTGTGTAGCATTGTGGACAGGTTTTTCTTCTCTGCTTCAATGCACAGCTGCAGCTCATCCTCTGAATTCATTCTCTTCGTTTTGAATCGCCTGCCAGCTTCTTCTCCTCGGCCTCCACAGCTGAGTGTGTGTGAGAAAACAGAGGAATAATGAGGAGGGATTTGACAGTGGGAAAAAAAACGAGTGGACTCCGTCATCCTCCTTGATGTATTGCATCTAATGATGACATCAGTGAAACTGCGCCGGGCACTGCCAGAGATATCCATCCAGGAAGTTACTAATCCAATCGAGATCTTTGAATGCAGGAGTCTGTGATATAAAAAATAGAGTCTGGAACAAACAGGAAATCAGTTTATACAAAACTGCCTTTAAGTGAATAATGTAATCAGAGTTGTGGATTATTGGTTTTTGGAAGTTTGTACCTCTTTAACTCAGCTTTGATGCCGTCACACAGCCTGTACTGAGATCTCCGAAATGCTCATTGATATTTTTGGAGCGTATCCCGGCGCAGATCCCACATCCAGGTCATATTATTTCGATCACACACGGCAGAACTGACGCCTGGCTCCATTTTTTGCTTTAGCAATTTGAGGGAGGACGCTTGAACATGCAGTGTCCTTGTTGACAACTCTCTCCACCTCCTGAGCCACACGCTCATTAGCCGCAGAAAAATGTCCAAGCAGCTGGGCCCGCTCTTTTCTGCAGTGCTCCCACTCAGACGAGCGATGAAGCAGGCAAGTGTCAGGGTTGGATGCATTCATAACAACAGGAGAGGATGGGGGGGGGGGGGTGTATGGGTCAAGCAGGTACGTATACATTTACAGCTTAAATGATCGATTAATCGACTCTAATCTAAAAAAACTGTTCCATTACAAATGACCTGAATCGAGTCATCGGATTTTGAACTCATTCAAAGAAATGAATCGATAGATTGATGGATTAGAAAAAGAATCGTTCATCCTCACCATACATGGCGCCTTGTTTACTGCCCCAGGTGTTATTCTACCTCCAGGTCTGTGTTTGTCATCATTAGTCAGACTTTCTGCTGCTGCATTGTTGCCATTTTTGAGGAAAGACGGGCAAAAAGAAATCTCCTTCTCTCGAAGTTTGAGGAGAACATCCAAAATTCAGTACATGTCTGCGGCTGGAGGTGGAAGAATGGAGCGTTAACTCTCTGCAGCTAGTTAGAGCTGCTGTGTGATCGGCTTCAAAGACCAGCGCCGGAGAAGTGAGTGACACCTCCATCCCCGACACAATGTCCGATCCACAGCCCTTTTGATTTTCCTACAGAGATCGCGGCCTTTTCAGCGGCGTGCAACAGACAACTTCAGCAAGTAAAGTACGGCGGAGTGGAAGTGACATATCCAGTTGTCTCTGCGCTGATTCTTTCAACAGCGGAGCTGAGTCAGCAGAAACATTTTTAGGGGAACCGAGCGGCAACATCATTTACTGCGGAATGCGAGAGGAGCCGAGGAATATGGGAAGAAATGCTCGGCGCCTCGCCCCGGCTGGTTTTTACTCCGAGCTGCCGGGACACGGTGTCATCCTAAGAAACACGGCGGAGAGCGCCAGAATAATGAGTCTCGTCTGTTTGGGAGAGGGAAAAAAGGAGGAAGTGGTGTGATGCTGCTACAGAGGAGTGTGCAGCGAGAGAAAGGAGGTCAGGGTGGTTGGATTACATGGCTTTATCTCGCCTGTGCGTTTGTTTCCCCATCTGCCCCGGGTGTGAAAATAAGCGCAGATACTCCCCAGCAGCCTCATCCCCCGGTCAACCAATACATGTTCAGTCCACACGAGGTTTCTCAGCCTCGTGTTACGGGTCACCGTGACGACTGAGAACTGAAATCTACATAGTAACGGATGTGGGATTTGTGCTCAAACGCCTAAAAGTACATCTCATGGCACTGCTCTCGAGCTACGTTAGTGAATCCTCCATTTAAAGACGACGTAGAACTCTACGTTTGCACGAGGCCTGAAAGCGTTGGCTGAGTTGAGGGTATCGTGAATGTCTGTACCAGGTGAAATGCACTGGGTTCATGAATCTGCTACTAGAAGGCAATTAACACCTTTCCCATGATCAGTGGTGAATCTGCTTTGTGCCTTTTTTTGTTTTTTTTGCACCGATGAGTCATCAATGCATCAAGTCTGATATCACAGACGCTGGGATTGACAACGAGGAAATAAGGAGCCGCAACATACTTAACCCTAATACTGATTCCTGAGACACAACATGTGTACGTTATCAATTTGCATCGTTTGACTCATCCCCATCGTGTCATTTCCGTCACTGTTTCTAAGGTATGTTTCCACTTTGCAGGAGCGAAGCCTTTGTGTGTGAAGCCGTTAAAGCTGAGAGGAGGTTATCTGGTCGATCTGCTGGCAGAGCACTCCGCCTCGAGCTGTAAATCTACATGCACGTGAAGAGAAAGACGATGAGGAGATGGAAGGAAAAAAAATCAAAGCCTGGAGACGTGGTGAGTGGAGCTTTCTCTCATTTCTCTGTCAGGAGCAGTTTGCTTTTCATCCTCTTCATTTCAGCGCATCGTCTAAATGTGACAGAGATGATTACACATGAGAGGTATCTGATTAGAACAAACTCGGTAAATAATGGTCTTGCAAAGCAGTATCTTAATGTCCTCTCGTCTCCGAGAAGCAAAACTTCATTCTTTATCTCCGCTGTAATGTGCAGAAGTTACTTTTAGAGAAAGTTCAATCAGGGTCTTTTCCATCCTTGCAGAACCCGACACTCTCACCTGAGCCAACGTAGAAGCTCTCTAAGTTTGAGACCCTCCCTCCTGCCTTTGAGCTGTCAGCTCACGATCACCATCTTTACATTTCACGCTGACGCTTAATGTTCAGCTAAAAGTCCGAGTTATGGTTCAATGATCTAATTAGATTCATAAGAGAATCAGGTCACGTTCATGAGTGAACAGTATGCAAAAATGACTAGACGACAACAGTAAAGCACGAACAACAACGTGGGGTATTTCTACCAGTACAAACCAGTCAGGGTCCCAGTGTCACTGCGGCGGGGTCCAAGTGGGATTTGAACTGGTGACCTTCACTCCCCAAGGCGACTGCTTTCACCACTGAGTCACTGCCTCCCTTTTACTCTCCTTGAAAATTGCTGTCAATGTCATCTGGTGGGCTTTGACCCTCTGGTGGGCCCGCGGGCCTTATGTCGGACCCCCCCCCCCCCCCCCCCCAACCNNGGCGATCCCCCCCCCCCCCCGGCTGTAACCCGCTGAGCTGCAGTTATTGGCCTTCGGAGTCAGAGGAGGTGAGCAGGGTCATGCCCTCTGAACTCCAGACATCTCACAATGCAATTCACAACCTGATGTCCAATATGCAGTATACCGACATTATGCAACACGACACAACTCTCACAACCCCGAGGGCAAGCGCCACACACACACACACACACACACACACACACACACACACACCGACGGTACACAACAAATACAACAGTCTGGGAGGAGTTAGATAAGGACGGTGAAACACTGGCGTGAAGTCCGACCCCAGCGACAGCAGCCAAACACCCACAAGCCTCTGCGGCCTGCGCGTCGCAGCGTTGTGTGTGTGTGTGTGTGTGTGTGTGTGTGTGTGTGTGTGTGTGTGTGTGTGTGTGAGACAGAGTCAAGACCAGTGAGGAAATGCGATGTCCCAATCGGCGGTAACAAAGGAGCGCGGCTTTGAATGTGAGCGCAAACGAAAGTGTTGCCGTGAAATGTGTCACCCACATCACGAGCAGTCGCGTTGGGGGGTGAGGACACCTTCTGTTCGCCCGCTGATGACTCACGTCACCCCCCCCTTCACAAAAGATACTCTCTCCCTCTCGCACGCCCTCTCTCTCTCTATCACTACCTTCATTGTGTCAGTCACGCCACCTCTTTGTCCTTCCGTCCTCCTACCGCTCTCAACTCTCTCTTTAAATCATTCACTCCCTCGCTTTGCTCTCTCACTGCACACAGACACACACACACACACACACGTGCACACACGTGCACGTGCAGTGTTAAGGTGAGCCAGTTGAACACTTTCATGCATCATTAGAGCGAGGATAACAGCGCAGACATAAAGAGAGAGAGAGAGAGAGAGAGATGCATGATTGAGCTGAAAATCACATTTGCACCTCCTCACATTATTCCCAGAAATGTCACACAGGTGCACACGTGAGTGTGTGAGCGCCGTGTACTCTGATGAGAGATATTGAAAAATCCTGACTGGACCGTGTGAGGTCATCACATGTTCACAGGGCCCGAAGGATGGATGCATCTTTAGGTCGTGCGAGTGTGAAAATCCATGAATGAAATGTCGACAACGATTGCCTCTGCTGAGGAAGTAAAGATCTAAAATACCACAATTCAACTGGATTGATATGAGTTGATTATTAAACTGCTATTTCCCGTTCAGTGTGATTCAAACTTCACCCCATCTGGAAACGAGATTTAGGCAGATTTTCCCTCATCGCTTCAAAATGACATCAGTCGTTAATTATTGTGACTGAGAAACGCCCCCTAGTGGCCAAATCACACTTTATACACATTCTAATCGAAGAAGGGCACTCATCACATTCCCTCCAATTACAGCTCCACCCCGAAACACAGTAACGTGCACCGCCTGACTCTCACTGTGAGCCGAGTGGAGGAGACGGCATCGGGAGGACAGCTCCACTGACTTCAACTACATCGTCCATGACTGGCCCACGAGAGTAAGTACCTTTGTGCTTACTCTCACCTGTCATCCTGAACTGTTTACGCATCGATGCCACCTTGATATTAAGATAGTAAATCAAGGTGATCATGTGACCTCTTCACTCCCTCTAAGATACACGGGTCACACCTGGTGGATGTGCAGTGTCGGTGAGGTCACCACCAATGACCTTCACACCTGAGCGAGCGGAGCCTGTGTTCCGCTCTCACCTGTCGCACATCTCCTCTGCTTAATGAATTTCTGCCTCCACCGCAGCACTTATCCAACGTGGCGCTTTGATAAATGATACGTCCACGAGTCAAGAGCGCTTTGCTGATCTTGGTGGATTTTTTGAGCGCTGCTGCAGAACTCACCTTAAAATTAACGGTGTCAACGACGTGATGATGTACGACTTGAATTATGCCAAACACTAATAATAACAACGTGCGTCATTCTGCCCACGCACACACACGCACACACACCTTCGCTGCAGCCTAAACGAGGCCAATTTTCGGACCATTAAAGGTGCAGTGTGTAAGCTTTTGGTTGATGTAAAAATTGTTGATTTCATTTCTTTAATATGCTCCTTATATTAACTTTTTTTTTTTTTTACAGTAGCACAAAGTAAAGAATGGACATTTTTTCCTCTTAATGAGGGTGAGGGGTATAGAGGTGCAACCTCCCCACTAGATGTCACCAAATCCCTCACACTCTACCAAACACACACCCACACACCCACCCACACACACACACACACACACACACACCACACACACATACAGAGGCAGATATCATTAAACATGAATTCCTCTGTCCACCACCATTGCTGCATTATAGTGCGGATAATGCACTGAAATGCCATTAGTGATGGAATCAATAAGCTTTGGAGAAAAAAAGCCTGACTGGCTGCAGCCTCCAAGCAAGAGGCCTGTTGCAGTTCACTCACTCACCATCACAATATCAAGTTGAAGCATTTCAAACCAACAAATAACCTCCCATTCAGAGGCTGCGTCGGCTTAATGAGCCCATTAGTTCTTCCATCAGCGCCTCTCTGGTGCTGAAGCGCCGCAGCAGAAAAACGGGTTTCAAATAAATAAATAAATAAATAACAAAGCGATCTGAATTCCAGACGTGCGCTCCCTTTCGCTCCAACCTCACGGCTGACATGCAAGCAGTTACTTTTTAAAACAGGATTAATGTTCGTTGACTTATATCGAGGGAGTTCACCCCCCCCCCCCCCTGAGTCTAAATATTCCAACGCACGCGTGTGGCGCATAATCTTCCGCTTTCAGTGGAAACTCATTATAAACATCAACACATCAGTGCTCGGGGGGTGGGGGGGCGGGGGGTTCAGAGGGAATGCTAAATAAGGGCAACAGGCTACTGAGTTTCTCAGGCTCATATCTCAAAGTTACCACTTTACAAGATGAGCTGATACGGCGCCTATAACCATCGTTTCACACAGTCAATAGATTGTTAATCAAGGCCTTGTTTACAAAAGGCATCGTGATTGCCCCTAGTGGCCGGCTGCAGAACAGGCCATTAACCCTGTCTGCCCCATGACAGAGGACGTGGACCAAAGGTAAAACGTTCAAGGGGACGTTTTTCCAATGACTTTGGTGCCATTTACATTTTTGATGCAATAAAAACGAAATGCAGTGTCATGAATGCAAAGGATGGCGATGGTGAACATATCTGGGTATTTTGGTTCTATATTCAGATGGGGGGGTGGCAGTGGTCAGAGCGGTTGCCTTAGGAAGCGAAGGTCACTGGCTCGATTCCGTGTCAGATATCCCCAATGGCCCTACTGTACGAGTACTGGTAGAAATGACTGGATGAGCGGTTGAAGATGACAGGACATTCTCAGACAGCAGCTGGAAGAGGAGGTGCAAAGTGCACCAGCGCATTCATGTGCTTCACCACCAGGGCAGATTCTTGTTTACTGATCAGAAATGCGGAGTCACCGGCGCAGCAGCTTCACAGTGAAATCGACGTTGTTTGAGAGGTAAGAGCAGCTGTCGCTGTCGTTCAGTCCCTCTCCCGTCAGACATGCGGCTTCATCATTTAGAGTCGACACAACATTCCTCCCTCTGAACTCCACTGAGTCACCTGCCGTCATAAAACACTCGGCTGAGCCGACGGGGCCGTTTCGCCGTGACACACGACGCGGTCCTGAGTCACTCTTGCCCTGAGTGGCATTGGAGGAGGGCTGGCCATCGCCACAGAGGGAGGGAGGGGGAGAGAGAGAGAGAGAGAGAGAGCTGTCGCCACGGCAACACGAGATCATGAAAACCTTCCTGGAACAGCTGTGCTGATCCTGTTATTTAGCATGTGTCTCAGTCACTCTGAAAAACATGGAGGATCATCGACCTCTTCTTCTCTTAGACTAGATCAGGGGGAGAACACTTGAAAGAGAGCAGGGATTTTTTGAGGGAGAGAGAGAGAGGGAGTGGGGGGGTGGGTGGGGGGTGTGTGTAAGAAATTAAAAGCCAAAGAAATGAAAGAAAAAATATATGACAAGCCCTGCAGCAATATGTGGATTTATTACAAAGTCCAGGCCCAGTGAGCAAATAAGAGTGCAGTTAAAATAGAAGGCTGGCTGTATTACCTCATAGAGCGGAGGCGTACTTTGAATATTACATTCTACTGCTGAGTCAGAGGGAGAGGCACACAGTGTCTGGGTATAGCGGACGTGGCGTTGTTGGTGATGAAAGTCATCTGTGGGAAGGTTTAAAAGGTGAAAGACGGTAAAAAAAAAAGATATAAATAAATAAAAAAAGCCAGCCTTGCCTCTCTCACCTTTTATTCCCCTTCCCCCATTTTCCCAGCAGAGCCATCACCGGCTGGCTGGCTTCATCTGCAGGAGAGGCGTCAGTCATAAAACAGCGCGGCCATTTATTCAGACCTGACTTTCACACTTTTTATTTTTTATTTTTTATATGGCGCTATAGAGCTGTGTGTTCTAGGCCGACAGAAGCCAAATACACACTTCCTATGCAGGACACAATTGCAGTTCACTGAATGGCCACACGAGGCAATATTGTGTCAACTTCCATGGAATCCAATGATAAAGCACGCCTTTGTTTTTGTGATTTAAAGGTGAAATACGTATCATTTCAGGACTAATCAGCAGTTTATACTTCCAAGAGGTAAATATAGTTTATGTTCAGTCACAGCCACTATTCTCATTTTAAATGCATAATAAAGCCATATCCCATAAAATAGAAACAATGCATTATTATACTTATTGAAAATAAATTGTCTAATTAGAAATGGATCCAGCTTCCCTCTGCAGAAGCTGAACAGTCCCCTTATGAAAAATATGTAAATTTACATTTACATTCGGTCTATAATGTTCAAGATGATTATTTTGAACTGCACCAAATAGACTTGCAGTTAAATCAAGGTCAAGAAATATTTAACTGAGAGATAATTTACCTTCATCTCAAAAACGTAAGGTAAAGACAGAAAAAAGATATCCTGGATTCAAATGTACAGAATGTAAAATAAAACATCCCACACTCATATTATGTTATATTGTGCTATATAGGAGTGATTAGACACGAGTGAACCACTGGGAGCAGGAAGTGAGGTCAATGAGATATCAGTGTCACAGTAAAACAGGAAATAAGAGAGGGAATAAAAGAGAAATTTAACAGAGGCAGAGATCTGACATTTTCAATTATTACGTAAAATATCTCACAGGGCTGCAGAGACCGCCTCTTCTCCACCCGTCAACACTTCTTGGAAAATAGGAAACAGACACAGCAAAAAAAAGCCAATATTTTATGATAAGATACTGTATCTTTTATAAGAAAACGTTTGTATAAAACATTTTGGAAATACTTTGCTTCTTTAGGGGGGATTATAAATAATATTTCGTATTTTCTCAAAGTGTTTGTTTAATCTAATACGTTTTTTAATTTTTTATTTATTTATTTATTTATTTGCGTATTTGTCATTTCCTGTTTTATTTTGAAGTTCCCGCCCATGGGTCTATGGCTTGTTTACATCCGGTTTGTCTCTGACGCTCTGCTCCACCGAAATAAGTTTAGATTGTGTCTCTGCCTTGTTTCTTATTCATTCTCTGTACTTCTGATAGTTTTCAGTTCTGTTTCTGGGAGTTAATTTTCTATTTCACTCGCATTAGTTGAGTTAAAACCTTTTTTAATGAGTTTTTCCTGGCTTTGGATTCACTGGACCGAACTTCTAACCTAACCCATCTTCCTGGACTACTAAATGGTAAGTCTGTCAGTTTATAAGGTATTTAACAGTTTCACATGTGGAGTCAGACAACCTCATGTCGTACTAACATTTGCTGCTGGCTGGTATCCAAGAAAAGTGCATGTTTGACGGTGCTATTTAGCATTCAGCTGCTCCATCAACTCCACTTCCTGGTTAGAGTGTCACATGGGTGTGGAGTAACCAATCAGAGGCTAGGATGAGTCAGACTGAGGTAAATATGTGTAAGAACCACTGAAGCAGATTTGGCAGATCATGTTGACTGTTTTAAGATGCTGACAGTGGTATAAATGTAAAAGGACCAATAATTAATGTTAATGCAATATAATTTGGCTGTAGATATGGATAACATATCCTCCTATCATCTTTGAGAAATATATGTTAGTCTATGTCCCATCCACTAACATGGCAAACAGTTATACACACATTTGGTATTTATTTATTTATTTATTTATTTATTTCTCATTTGAGCAATAAGATAAAATAAAAGCTGAACCTACCCATAAAGGAGTAGTGCGAAATTATATGCAATACTGCAGTCAGCCACTAGAGGGTGATACAATTTTGGTAAGCCAGCTTGTCATCGTTTACAGATGGATTTGTTTTAGATTTTTTTCTCCGCTCCGTCCTTCCTTTTCTTCTTCTTCTTCTTCTTCTTCTTCTTCTTCTTCTCCCTCGCAACCAGAAGGCCAGCATTTGATAATGTCACATCATTCCGTATTGCACTCTGGTCATGAGTCACCCGCAGATGGCTCTCTCTCTCTCTCTCTCTCTCTCTCTCTCTCTCTCTCTCTCTCTCTCTCTCTCTCTCTCTCTCTCTCTCTCCCTCCCTCCCCTTGCGCTGTCCCAGTTATCAATAAAGAACTGTACCAGGCTGTCAACCCGCGCTCTTTCTGGTGGTGTGATATTGAAATGAAGTAATTTGGATGCTGCGGAGCAGGACGCTGGGTTGCTGGCAAGTCTCACTCATAATTTGGAATTTAGGGCCTCTGATAAGTCATGATTAAATGCAGTGGCGTCGAGGAAAACACGAAGAAACGAGGGGGAAGTTGGACCACTGGCTGGTTTGCATTAAAAGTGGCATAGATCAGTGTTGAGGGATGACACTTGTGAGTTTCTCCCTCTGGGATTGTGATATAAAGTATGTTTTAAGTGGTGCTAAATGGGCTCGGCTGCACGGCTGTGGCGCTGCCGCTGCTGATTGAGAATACTTGAAGTGGTACTTTCTTAAAACCAGTGATTAACATACATTTCAAAGCCCCTTCACCGGCTTGGAAGAGCCCTGGAAAGAGGACACAGGTTGTTTGTGTGTGTGATATCTCGAGGTTGCATGTTGATGCTGGATACCACTCCTTCCATTCTTCTATTCCAAGAATGGGGGAGAACCTATGACCAACCTTCAGTTACCATAGAAACTCACAGGGTGTTCAGTTTGTCCACTGTGGTTTAACATGCATGGCCTCCTCTGCAGAGAGCACACGGTCTTTACTGTAGGTTAGTAAAAACTGGGAGCATTATTCTATATTCCAGTTTGATTTGAATCTCACACAACGTACCTGTTTTTCATTTTAAACATTTTAATGCGAAAACGTGGAAATCCCATCATATGCATTCGCTGAGAAAAATCTAATAGTGGCATGGAAAACAGCCACAGAGGCCAACCATTCCAATGCAGAGGAGTGTGTAAAGGTCAAAGGGGAAATGCAGCATCATGGGAGGAGACATGGCAACAGCACTTTTAAGCTCTCAAAAGTTGCTCTTACAGAAATCTGCCATATTTCACTTCATTCCGAGGACTTTCCACTGACTTCCTGTTCTGTGCATGTAGCCTGTGATAAGCAGAGTCCCTCTGCAGATACAGCAGCTGCTCATAACTCAGCCCCAACTTCACTCTGCAGGACAATATTGCAAGTCAATGCAGATTCAGGGTCATCAATCAACCTGGGAGAGGAGTGTTACCCCCCCCACCAGGAAGGCGGACGTGTAAATTCAGTGTAACGCCTAATTAATCTATATTATGGAACTTTTTAAAGTACAATAAGGTCGGGCTGAGCGAATTCCGCACGTCAGATTTAATAAATTAGAATCTTTAGATCGACAGAGTGAGATTAAAAATGGCTCATTGTGTCTCTCGCCCGACGTTGGCAGCTTGGGAGCGTGTTGGTGCTTTGTATTTGTCTCCATACGCGATGATACGTCTTCATTGAGGGGGAGGACAGGAAGTCCTGAGTCCTTCATTAGGCTGCACGCAAAGACTGTGTTAGACCTGACGCGGCGCACTGAGCCGCGCATGAGACACACGTATGGAGATTGTCATTAGCGCGCTCATTAATCACATTTCAAAGGAGGACTCTTTCTTGTGCGCATGCTGGAGATGCTGAAGTATGTGTGTGTGTGTGTGTGTGTGTGTGTGTGTGTGTGTGTATGCAGCTGGACCAGACTTTAGCAGGCCAATGAACAAACAATCCCAGGGCCTCTCAGCGCCGATACAATCCCCTCCCTCAAAGCCTGGAAGCTCTTGTTCCGCAACAGTTTGAACCGATGGGCATCGGCGGCCCCCCCCCCCCCCCCCCCCCCCCAGCCCCTCAATTCAACGTGTGCTCCAGCTTAAAGGTTTCGCTGTGGGCGCGGGCAGGCCCGGCAGCGTTAATTGGAGGGAGGAGGGGGTTTGTTTGTTGCGTGAGCGTCGGCGATGCTCCATAGGACCGATCCAAAAGGAGTGGTGGCGGGGTGGGGTGAGGAGGAGCGACGGAGTCTCTCTCTCTCTCTCTCTCTCTCTCTCTCTCTCTCTCCCCTTGCGCTGTCCCAGTTATCAATAAAGAACTGTACCCGGCTGTCAACCCGCGCTCTTTCTGGTGGTGTGATATTGAAATGAAGTAATTTGGATGCTGCGGAGCAGGACGCTGGGTTGCTGGCAAGTCTCACTCATAATTTGGAATTTAGGGCCTCTGATAAGTCATGATTAAATGCAGTAGCGTCGAGGAAAACATGAAGAAACGAGGGGGAAGTTGGACCACTGGCTGGTTTGCATTAAAAGTGGCATAGATCAGTGTTGAGGGATGACACTTGAGAGTTTCTCCCTCTGGGATTGTGATATAAAGTATGTTTTAAGTGGTGCTAAATGGGCTCGGCTGCACGGCTGTGGCGCTGCCGCTGCTGATTGAGAATACTTGAAGTGGTACTTTCTTAAAACCAGTGATTAACATACATTTCAAAACCCCTTCACCGGCTCGGAAGAGCCCTGGAAAGAGGACACAGGTTGTTTGTGTGTGTGATATCTCGAGGTTGCATGTTGATGCTGGATACCACTCCTTCCATTCTTCTATTCCAAGAATGGGGGAGAACCTATGACCAACCTTCAGTTACCATAGAAACTCATAGGGTGTTCAGTTTGTCCACTGTGGTTTAACATGCATGGCCTCCTCTGCAGAGAGCACACGGTCTTTACTGTAGGTTAGTAAAAACTGGGAGCATTATT
>JAFBJT010109561.1:213583-235665 GCA_016785325.1 Chascanopsetta lugubris
GCCGAGCTTGTCCTCTATTTCGTCAATGGAGTTTTTATACCGGAGAGGAACTGATTCTTTAAGGGCTCATGGACTAAAGAACTTTGTGCTGGTGCCGGACCTCCGGATGTTCCGTGTTAAAGAGAAGACCGGCGTCATTTCCGAGGTAAACAACTCACTGTCCCTCACTGTCCCACGCTGCTGCTGGTTGGTTTGCTTCTGACCAACATATGTTGGTGTCTGCTGGACACGTTTGTTTCACACAAACTACACTTTAAGCCGTGAATCCACCCTGAGAACTCCACTCCGACCGTGCGGGATAAACACGTTGGATATGTGAATGAGTTTGGAGCGAGACTCCGGGAAAGACAGACGGAATCACAGATTCTGACTTCTAGGTTCAATAACTCCGCAAAGGAAGGATGTAAAAGTTCGGTTGACGGCTCGTTAGACTCCCTGTAACGTAGCGGACAGGCTCCAACCATAGTGTTGATCCAATAACCAGTTTCCTGTGTTCAGGAAACAACGCTGTCCCTAATGCGCTGCATCCGTTAGCCTCATGGCTAGCTCAGGCTAACATGTCATAGCACAGTGGGACTTTGAACCAAGCGGTCTAATATCTCTATCTGTACTCATTTGTCTGTGATCATTTCAGTGTGATTGTGCTTCAAAGGCCGTTCAGCTCCAACATATACGGACGTACTCTTATGTTCTCATTTTGAACTCTGACTTCTCGTTGCATTGATTATGTTTAGAAGTGAACGCTGTCGGCTCAGAGCCGCCTGTGAGGGTGAAACGTGCTTGATCACAGTAGCTGTGTGTCCAGCCACACCAGTGCAGTATATTTATATTATTCTAGAGCCACTCTGCTGGACTGTGTACAGTGTGTATTGTATTGTACATTGTATCACGTGCTCCCTCTGCAAATATGTTAAGATATATTTACATATCTTTTTTTATAGACTTTTTTCTTATTATTTCTGGCACCCTTGTTGTTTTCCTTCTTAGCACCACCAGAGTTGTCTTATCAATTTTGTTGTATATTGTGTATAATGACAATAAAGGCATCTTATTCTATTCTATTAGAAGGAGGGACTAGCCTACATTATCATTCAATCTGGGATCGCCTGCCGATCAGCCAATCAGGACATAGTGACGTTTCAGGAGGGTGGGGGGAGAGGCAAAACCCCACGTTTCACTCATAAGGAATGACTGACTTTTGAAAGGGCTCGTCTAAAAAAAACATATAAATACCGTTTATCATCATAATAGAGGCTAAAGAACAAAGAGAGCCCCTTAAATGGGCACAATAGGCCCCCTTCAAATAGATCTTACTTTAAATGAGACAAGCTCTGAGTGTTTGATGATACATGAATAAGGTTGATACTTCTTCTGATGTGTGTATAATTCACCAGTGGAGGATTCAAAGCATCATCAGTTGACAACATCAATGATCTTCCATGGCCGCAACATTTTTTGAATTTCAAACTATCTGACAAAACAAAAATAATGTTTAGACAGTCACACCGACTTGATGAAGAAACACCTCTTTTTCCAGGATTTTACAGAATTGCAGTCAGTAGTTTGTTAAATGTGTGGATTTGTGACATCACACTACTCTGATACCCCTCTTGTTATTCTTTAATCTGTTTTTGAATTTTAAGATTAAGATTATCTTTATTAATCCCCACGAAGGGGAAATTCAATTTTTTTCACTGTTATTCATTTTTACATACGTTGTTTGTTTGTTTGTTTTACATGTTGTAAATGCAGTTATTGAGACACACATCAAACACAATCATGCACAAGGGGAGAGGTGTCAGAGTGAGGGGGCTGCCATGTATAGGTGCCCCGACCAGTTGGGGGTTTGGTGCCTTGCTCGAGAGCACCTCGGCAGCGCCCAGGAGGAGGAGCTGACACCTCTCCAGCTACCAGTCCACACTCCACATTTGGTCCATGCGGGACTTGAACCAGTCAAGAAGTCAATACTATCATGACATATACAATTATTTTGCACTACGTGATTATATAACATCTTTAATTTCATCAATGCAATGATGAATTCTGCAGGGACATAAAGCATCAGCATGTCAGTGGCGCTTTTACACTGATGTTTGTATTTATATATTTATCGCAATGATGATTCAGAGATTTAGCTCAAGCAAATTTCATTTAAAAAAAGTATATCTGATATATGCCTCTGTAAAATATGCAAACATACATAAACCTATACTCCTCTCACTTTGGTTTCATATTGCATTCTATGAAGTTTATAGTTTTATTGCACTGTATTTTTTTTTTACTTTGTTTTATTCAAATGTATGTACGTCTCATCCAACTCTTATCTTTTTGCTGTTGACCTTAAATCTTCAATTCTGTTCCATTCTATTCTATACCACGCCATCCTATATGGTTATCATTTATACAAAGAAAAGCTAATGAGCTTAATAACTATTTTCACTCAATAATACATTTGTCTGTATGAAGTTGAAGTGAAGTTGAATGCTCCACGTATTTCCTGCCTCAGGGTTCGTGCTGTAAGTTTGGCTTTCGATCGAAAGCATCAACTCATCTCAAAGGAGGACACTCCTCTACTTTCTTTATCACGCTGACCCTGTCCTCTGTTATAACACCTACAAATGCTGGATGTCATTTCGGCGCCCCCCTCTGACAGGAGGCCTCATCTGCACTCAGCAACTATACTTCACACCCCAAAGCGTTTTCAATCCTGATTCCAGCTCCTGCAGTTAAAGACACAGAATGGGTGTGAACATTCAGTATAAACAGATTCTGCTTCCATCTTGGCCCCCACACTATCACTGACATACACACACACACACACACAAACACACACACACACACAGACCACCACCCACTCATATCTGTACACTTTCTCACACTCTGTCCTGCCCTACAATGTTTAGAGCCGTGGCTTCAGACTAATTGAATAAGCAGCGACCCTGTGGACGGCCTCTCTGAGGGATTAGGATATGATCTCAAAAGAGCAACTCCTCTGAAGGCAAACACAGCCAATTTAGAGCCATTTCATGCTCTGCACTTCGGCACAGGAGAGGCCACACACACACACACACACACACGAAAGAGGTAATTCATTGACATTCAGATCAAGCATGCATTAACTCTTTCTTTTATGATACACAGATGTTTTTTTTTCTTTTTTAACCAGTGTGTGTGTGTTTGTGTACGTGTGTGTGTGTGTGTGTGTGTGTGTGTGTGTGTGTGTGTGTGAGAGACCCAACAATAACCCCTCGCTCTCCTGGCTTTACACCAAAGCTTTGCTTCAACAAGTGAACTCTCTGAATCGTGTTTCTAATGATGTTTGCTTCCATTATAATTATGAGTAGTCCTCTCCATTGCCTGATTAGGAAAAATAAAGTTGCATGAAAATAGATTTAAAGGTGCAGTGTGTACGATTTTGGTCATTTTTGTCATTTCTCAAAATATCTCAAATTAATTACATAATGACGTCTCATGAATTTATAAACACCTGAATGTTTGTTTGTTTTTTCCATTACCCTTAAAGGAGCCCGTTAATGTATATTTACATGCAGGCGAGTGGGTCCTCTCTACAGGGGCCGCCATGTTTTTACAGTAGCCCAGAGTGGACATACTAAACATGTTTTGAGCTTTAATGACAACTAAGTCGACCATAGGTTTTCCTCCATGTTCAGAACGATGAGGGTGAGCTGATGGATCCAACACGCAACTTCACCTCTTGACGTCACCAAATATTGCACACTGCACCTTTAAATACACCTTTAAAGTCAAATCTCCTTCCTTTCTTCACATCTCAGATTTGGTCCTTCACATACCAGCTTTTTGCTTTTCACTTGTGCTCTTTAAATACAAAATTCATAACCTCACCTTAAACACCAGCATGTCTGGGGTCTCCGGGGTTCACAGGAAGCAAATCAAACAGTGTGTGTTTTATTACATGCCTCAGTAATCCAGGAAAGGGGAAGCACATGTCCCGGTGAAATATGATCGAATTCAGATTATCTGTGGATATTTTGCTCCATTTGAACCTCTCGTATAAAGTCAAGCATATAAAAGTCATTCCTAATTCAGCATGATATTTGTTGTGCACATCTTCCTCCTCCTCCTTGGTGCAGTCGTTTACATCTGTCTGCCTTTTTCCAGCTGCCTGTTAGGATTGCGGCTTCCCCCTGTGGCGGTGTGTCTCTCCCCCCCTGGCAGAAAGAGAAGTATGCCATTAGTTCACCAGACCTGCCATTGCTGTCAAAATACAAGTGGGGAGTAGATCTATTAGATACCTATATTTCCTGGTTTGAGCAGCCTCCATCTCTCCTGGCGCATTCAATGGAGAGACAAAACCCAGATGACTGGTTCTGAATCTATGAAAACAAGCACTAAGTACACTGCTTTGGATGTGGATTCTCTAAGAAAATAATGAAAAAGCCACGAGCAGAGGAAAAAACAGTTTCTCAAAGGACAATTCACTTGAGAGGACAACAGTCTCGTGTCATGGTTTGACCCAGTGCCAACTTTACTCTTTCTACTTTGGCTCATTTTACTACGTTTTATTTGCTATATCAATTACTGATAGTTTAAAAAAAACAAAAAAACAAAACGTTTATCCTAAAGCAGGGGTGTCAAACCCATTTTCACCGGGGGCCACATCATCATTCTGGTTGCTCTGAAGGGGCCGGTTTTAATTGTGGAACGAAATGTTCTAAACTAAAGTTTATGGGCAATGTATGCTTTAGACTTTTTATTTATTTATTTATTTTTTAGAATATGCCTTTTAGCTCTCGTGGGCCACATAAAATGATTTTGCGGGCCACATTTGGCCAGCGGGCCACCGGTTTGACACGCGTGTCTAATATCTTTTTTTTTTCCCGACTCATGCTACGGTTACAAATCCTCTGCGTCGCTTCACCTCATCCATCTTTATCATGAGAGTCTGAAGCCGTTGGAAGCCGCCTGTGCTGTTTAGTGCTGGGACTCGGCTCCACCACCAGAACCCCGAACCGTCTGGTTCTGGAAGCAGCAGAGAACAGGGAATAGAGCGCAAGAAAGATTTGTAATAAAAGCCCGTTCAGGTAAATCACTTTTCAACCTGTCATCACTCATGAGGGTTGAATTATTGGAAACAGACGGTGTGTATAACATGTGGATATTGGCTACTCCTTTTACGGTCCCTCCTGACCTGGGCACCAGAGAATTCCACACTTCTTTATTAATAATAATCTTTAGACCTGGCACTGGCAGAGAGTCTGGTGTCTTTTTATTCCGTCACCCCTTTTATGTGTAACTTTATACTTTAGAGTATCTGAGTCTATTGTAAGAGGTTGTGGAAGAATTCAGCAAATTCACCTCACAAAAAGTTAAAATGCTCATTTGAAAGATTTACAAGTGAGAGTACAACATTTAAAGAAACAAAAAAGTAAAGAGATGGTGATATAAAAATACCGGCAACATTAATTTGAATATAAAATATTCAACATTTACTACATTTCTTTGAAAATAGATGTTTTTAGTTGTATAGACAAAGATACAATCAAATATACGTATACTGTTCTTTTCAAATGTATAATGAGCTGATGCTGCTACTATTGTTTACCTCTTATTTTTGCAGTAGCTCAGAATGGACTAAGGAAAGATGTATCCAGCTCCAACATGTAACATTACAAGTAGATGTTGAATATAATATTAACATTGTCAATCAATATGCAGATTATTTCCTGTCAAAATCATCTCAAATCTTTCTTTAATAATTGTCTGATTCGTCTCATGTATTTTCTGCTCCACATTTCATAAGACTATTTACTAAAACAAAGATAAGATATTCAGGAATGTATTCTTCTTTTGATTTGACTCAAATGTGACCTTTTCCCTACATTAAAATAGGGACCATAAGTATGAAGTACAGAATTTAACTGTGTTTCATTCCACAACTGTTCACCGCCTGAGTGAAGTAAATAAATAATGAAGTAATCCTCAGGCTGGAATTTCACAACTCAAACAAACCCCCCCGGAATAGTTTTCTGTAATAAAACAATCAAATGTAATGAACTGGCTCTGGGTGAAAACGTCAAGTTTGCACTCCCATGAAGGAGAATTAATTCAGCCGTTATTTGACTACCCTCCTCTGTCTGGCCAGAGCTTTATCCACTAAGTCTGAGTCTCAGGGCGGGCCAGTGTTTGTGTGAGCTCTGAATCTGCAGAGCTTTACAGGCTTTCCTCCTCCCCAGGCCCAGCACAGAGGCTGCTGACTCAACAATCTCATCCCTATATCCCTCTATCCTCCTTCCTCCATCCCTCCATCCCCCCAGTGTCCTGTTTACTCTCGGCAGCCCTGCGGCCGTGCCACCTCGGAGACACTCCAGACCACCAAGGCCCTGGCGGCCGGCGGCTGCCTGGGATTGGCCCGGCGACGGCCCCTCGCCATGGGAACAAGGAGCAGAGGTGCCGAGGAGGGAGGGGGAGTGGCGCTGACGGTGGCTTAGTGGTGGGGATTTTCTCTGCTGTGGAGGGTGAAGGTATGATTAAATGTGGCTGTAGTCCTTGACATGCAAAATATATAGCGACGCTGCTGCTGCTGCTGCTGCTGCTGCATTGTGTGGCCCGCTGACCTCTCCCTGGGCTCTGCTGGATTGTTGTATTTCTGAACTTTGCAGCGGTTGACAACCGTTACAAAACCATGAAACCGTCATGAAATGGACGGGGCGTTGCAGCGCATGTGCCTGTCTCAGGGAAATGTGTGAACACGCTGCACCTCTTGCAGGCCGTGAGTATGAAGGTTTTCCTCGCGCAGATCGCTCTAAAACATTTTGTCTCAGCCGCTGTTGGCATGAGACGCTCATACCATCCTACTTAAATTTCCTCTACAGTCGTGATTGTAATGGGAGATGTTATTTTTGACACTCTTAAGCAGGAGGAGGAGGAGGAGGAGGAGGAGGAGGTCGCACTTCCGTAATAATGCTCTGGGAGTCTTTCCAAAGCTTTGGTCGCCCTCTGTTGGTGAAGTCCTGCGCTGCTCCCTTCCTCTCTCCTTCTGAATCAGATCTAGAGCGCTACCACCGAAGCAACCACAGCAAGCTCCACTATGACATTTATTTTTGCATGGGTGGTCCCTTCTTTTTTACATTGTTGACAGCAAATTTGATGCAATAAAAAGAGTTCTACTGCGGTCGGCCCGTCAGCGGCCCATCAGAGCCCACAGCATCTGCCAAATGGTTCAATGCAGCTATGGAAGGGTGTTCTTGAAACTCACCCTTTTCTCTGAGCCTCATGAGTCAAACTCCTGGTCCTCAAGCCAAATGTGGCCCGTGAGATCATTTTATGTGGCCCGTGAGAGCCGATTGTCTATAAAAGTATAAAGCATATATTGCCCATGAACTCTAGTTACACAATTACACATACCGCTTTTTATGTGTAGCAATATATTCAGTGTGTTTACATTTTCACATGTATGTAAATGCATATACAATATTTGTAACTTGAATAAATGATAATCAAGTATGAAGACAGTTATATTACAATATGTTAAGTAGTCATTAGATTTAGTCCCACAATGAAAACCGGCCCCTTGAGCGCAACAGTGCTGATGTGGCCCTCGGTGAAGGAGGTCCGGGAGTTTCATCCCTGCTCCGAGCGAAGTCCGTCACTGTGAAAAGAAGAGAGTCTGAAGTGAGTTTAGTATTAGAGGTGTTTTCTGTGTGGGAGAGAGGGAGAGAGAGCAACTCCAGTGGAATGAGAGGTGGAGAGAGGATGGTGTACAAGTGTGTGTGTGTGTGTGTGTGTGTGTGTGTGTGTGTATATGAGCCACAACTAGTCCGCCCCAATTTTCTGCTGAGTGTCTGGAAAGTGGGTACCTGCTTTGTGGTCATCAGCAGCCTGTATTCCCACTTCTGATGTGAGCGGGGCAGGTTGTGACGGCCTCTCCCTCCCAGACCAAGCGCTGACACAGCACATTTAGGAGAAAGAAAAATAAAAAAAACGAAATAAAAGTTCATCACTGGGTCACTGCATCTTCCTCTTCACCGAGTTGAGGACTTCAGATTTTGTGACACGGGGTAAAAAAAAAAAGAAAGAAGGTTTAAAAAAAGAAAGAAAGTGCAGCTGGAACAAAACCTGGAACCCTGAAGGAAAGGGGCAAATCGGGGTCCTGACTCCAAAGTGTGTTTGTGGTCCTCAGGTTCTCTGACAGCCACAGGATGCGTGTGGGCCATTGTTCGTCCCTCCAAATGCTGCCTCAGTGGTGCAACTTCCCCCTCTCCCACCAACCCACCCCTAAGTGCCCACACACATACCCCCTCATTTGTGCACAGTTCAAATAACCGCTATACCGTGATTTATTTAAACAGGCCAATAGTTTGATAATGTTTTCATCATCATAGCGATATTTGATTAAATAGTTATTATCTATTTCTTATTTAATTTAGAATAATCTTTTATATAATGCTATCACATGTAATGCATTTGTATTTACAGCATCAATTACGTCAACTCACCTGAAATCAATCTAGAAAAACTTTAAATGAAGATGAGGCAAATAATCTGTAATAGTCTCCAATAACCCCATTTAAAACAATGTAAATGATGGGGTAGATGGCAAAGGCTGTAAAATCAGCTTTACTTTTCAATTCAGTTTAATATTTCAAATGGAAACTAAACATTGAATATGAAACAAAATATCAATTTGATATGAATTTAGTGGGTAGATGTATAGTATGAAATTTACTCCGTATTCTCTTTTCACGCAGCATTTAATGTGTTAGCGGACAGAATCACTCTTCGGGCTCACTCTTTATCTGCAGTGTTTATGCTATTACAATTAAAAATCTCAAAGGTACTAGAACAAAAAAGTGCACATGTGTCAGTACCATTGGCATTAAATCTGTGTTTTATCAAAGTTTTATGCTTTTGTAGAATCTCAAACATTTAGAATTTGATAATGTGAATATATAAAAAAAAATGTGTCTTGGACTGTGAGAATAAAAAGACCATTGACTGTTGTTTCGAACCTTCTACCTGATATTGTTCCCCAGCCGCTGTAAATCCCCGGCCCCTGCCAGTAAGAGCATGAACATCATCCAAACGCAGCGCTGCGTGGACACAGACACGGTAAATCTTTCTGCTCGCCACACAACACATAAAATGTCTCCCTCAAAATGGGCTCTTTGTGTGGTCAAGTGAATACGGCCTGAAGAATGTACCGCAGCGGCGCTGTGACTCTTTTCCTGTTTCCCCGCTCTAAAAGCAAACTGGACTGAGGCAGAGCCCAAAAGATGCCAAGCCCAGAATACCAGAGACAAAGCAGGCGATGCATTAGAGCAGGATGTCAAAGATGTGGCTCGAGGACCAAAACTGGCCCGTCGACGGATCTAATCCGGCTCGCATGACTTTGCAAAGTGTAAAAGTGACAGGGAATTACAGATTTTATATATGTGTGAATATATATATATATATATATATATATATATATTTCCTCATTTCCAAAATACCCTTGAGTAGTTGTTTTGTGTATCTGTAAGTTGTAATGCAGCTGTGAAGATGATCAACTAAAGCATAATATTGTGATATGGCACTTGTTTTGCTTAAAGGTGCAGTGTGTAAACTTTTTGTCACTTCTGAAAGTATTACAAAACAATTACACTGACATTTTCATGGATTCATAATGTTTGAAATGAGTTATTTTTTCCCTATTACTTAATAATAATGAGACAATTTCTGCATATTTACATGGGGGTCCTCTCTTCAGAGGCAGCCATGTTTTTACAGTAGCCCAGAGTGGACATCCGAAACATCTTTTGGGTTTTAATGACAGCTGAAGTCGACCAGAGGTTCCTCTTCATGCTGAGAAGGGTGAGGGTGAGGTGATGGATACAAGATGAAACTTCCCCTCTAGAGGTCACCTTTAAGAAAGCTGTTCGTTGTGTTTTGTTAAACGATATATTTATGAAATGGGAACCATTTCAGAGTTCACTCAAACAAAGGGAAGCATTTGAAGTTGTTGTTGTTTATAGTTTAACATGCAATGCTTGTACTAACCCCACCCACTTGAGATCAAGGTGGAGTATCAGTAACACACCACCTACATTACACTTCCCATATGTTGTACTTGACTTTTGTTATGAAGAAGATCATCTGGCTGCTGTGGTTGAATCCAGTCTTCTCAGCTGTGCTTGAGAGCAGGAGATGCATCTTGCATGGATCTCCAGCTCTGCCTCACTCCCACCCTTGTCTCCCTCTTTCGGGGTTGTGTCGTCGGTGTGTCGAGTCCCACTCCATCGTGGGAACTGTTTCACGCTACAATAGCAGTGGCAGCTATTCGGGTTGCTATTCTGGTGCCCCGTCCTATGTTTTTGTTGGCTGTTATTTGGGAGTCAGATAGAGAACAGGCGAAGGGTCTTTCCCTCTCACTACGAGAGAGAGAGAGAGAGAGAGCGAGCGAGAGAGAGAGAGCGAGCTGCACAGCTCATCGATCATCGTGCACCAGGAGGGAGGACAGACTCTGTGGGTGGGACGAGAGAGCGAAACCGAGACATGTGTAATACAGACATGCATGACACTCGTGCACGTCCTGTATTTGCAATTCTGTAATAAATGAAAGTTATGGAGGGCAGGCGACTGGTGGGGGGTGAGTGTGAGTGTGTCGGAGTGGATAAAGGGGATCCAATAAAACATGACAGGGCTATTATTTGAGATGTTTGCGAGGGTAAAAGGGTCAAGAAGGAATTCATTTGTCTGGTCCAGTGTGATAAAACATGCGCACATGTTAACAGTCGCAGAAAACATGCTCCTCCAGTCTGTTTGAACAAGACGCTTGGCTCCATTTAGTTCCCTCAGCAATGACTCCTCAACAAGAGCGAGAGCATGAAAGAGTGGAGCACACACACACACACACACACACACACACACACACACACGGAGGCCTGATGGATGATGGCCCTCCTGGCCACCGAGGCCTCTCAGCAGGGCTGGCAGACTGAACAGAGACCCCGTGCGGTCCGAGGGCTGAGCCAGAGGGACGAGTAAATACAAAGCTGGTGGAATGGGCCCCACTGTGGGACCGCCTGACCAGCGGTCGGGCCCAACCCGGGGATGATATAGAGGCGAGCGCATGACCCCGACGGCAGGGAGCCTTGGAGATCATTAAAGGATTCAGCGTGGCCATTTGATCATTGCTGAAACCACCGACTGTGTTTCCCTGGTCAGGGAATCAGTCTGCATGTGGGTGGATGACGGCTATTTTCATTTCAGAGGTACAGTCAGAGAGAAATGTGATGGAGCCTGTTGGACTGATCACGACATTCTTTATCTACATCATACTCCCAAGATGTGGACAACCCAGTAGAAAGGCTCAAGAGCAGATATATCCATTATTTTACCGCCAGCTGGAGCGATGCAAACAAAATAGACAACATTGGCTTCCCATGTGTGTACCTACTTTCATGCCTGTAGAATTGGTGCCAAATAAGATAGAGCACAAATTATTTTTTGCATATTTCACATAAGTTCACAATAAATCTTGTCTGGAAGGACTTTGTGCAACTTTTTTTACATTGACAATTTTGAGGGATCAAGCTGTTCTATGTGTATTTAGAGAATTACAATGATTTGTTTGCCCTGTTTAATTTAAAAAGTCTATTTTTTTTTCATTTGTAAGTCCACAGATATTCTTGAACCTTTGGGATGTAGGGGTTGTATCGACGTATTGCAAATTGATATGGCTCTACAGTAAACAAACATGTAGAGATATGCTCCGGCAGACTGGTTCTATGGCAGGTCATAAAGGGTTCAACAAGTCTGTGAGTAGATCTTTTATTTGTTAGTAATACAGAGACACGGGCCCCGACACAGTGCCATGATGTGCAGTCATTTTTGTCACTGCTAAAAATATTACAAAACAATTACATACTGACATTTTTAGGAATTTATAATCATCGAAATGTATTATTTTTTTCCATGACCCTTAAATGAGCCCATTAATGTATATTTACATGAGAGGCGGGTGCTCTCTACGGGGGCAGCCATGTTTTTACAGTAGCCCAGAGTGGACATATTGAACATCTTTTGAATTTGAATGACAACTGCAGTCGACCATAGGTTCTCCTGCATGTTCAGAAGAGTGAGGGTGAGGTGATGGATACAACATGCAACTTCACCTCCAGAGGTGATTATTCATCGAATAACTAGAATATATCTGTATTTCTTTGTTTTGGTCTCATTTCCTGAGGAATGGACTTGGTGGGAGCAGATTCAGGCGATGTTTGATTGTAGGTCAGCGAATGCGGCATTGAAATGCTGTAAAGTTAAATATAGCATATAGCATTGTCGTAATCTTCACTGGGTCGTCCCGTCAGCGATATCATGGTGCTAATAGAGCAAACCGTAAAGGGATAAGTGGACATTGTTCTTATTGGCGCTGAACCTCAGCTGTGTTAAAAACAGATCAGTCACCCAGCATGTTCCCACCGCTGGACTCGACGACACGTGTTCTGCCATTAACTGAACATAAACGTGGTCTGTCCCCCCCAACCCTGCGCAAATCAGAACCACCTGCCCCCGGGCCCTGAGAAGCAGCCGGCCTTCTCCTCGGACCTCCTTGAAGAGTCGAGAGAGGGAGGGAGAGAGAGAGAGAGAGAGAGAGAGAGAGAGAGAGAATCTTGTTTGGACAAATGTCAAGGCCAGCTCCGGGGCTTGTACATGAAACGCAGGAGCGGAGCAGGGAATCTGGCCCTTCACGTAGCCTCCTGTAACCCAGGCCCCGCTCCCCTCCCCTCTGAGCGGAGCCCAATATTTTTTAATTATGGAGAGGAAACTCCTGTTACAAAGGACACTTTCTTAGTCCATCTGCAGGGAGGCCACGAGGAGTTCTGGGGGTCACCCGCCGCTTTTTTCTCTCTCTCACTCCGTCCTGTGTGTGGGCGGTGGGCGTATCGCCTAACAGACTGGGGTGCGTGCCACCCAGGGATCGGGGTCACCGGTGACAGCCTGCCCCCCCAAAGCAAAGGTGGCACCTGGATTCTGAACCTATTAACGCTTTGTCACACACAAAGCACCGTGCTTTTTAGCTCCAGTCATGACCAAACCAATCAAAAAACCCGCTCTTATATTGTTTTAAAGGTGCAGTGCATAAGCTTTCTGTCATTTTTGTCACTTCTAAAAATATCATAAAACAATGACATTTTCATGAATTTATGATGTTTTTAAATGTTTTATTTTGTCTCCATAAATGAGCCCATTAATGTATATTTACAGTTGCCCCTTGAAGTCATTTGAAGGTGCAGTGTGTAAGCTTTGGTGACATCTAGGGGTGAAGTTGTATCCAGCACCTCACCCACACCCTGACACGCATGCAGGAGAACCTCTGGTATATTTCAGTTCAAAATATACGCAGTATGTTCACCCTGTGTTTCTGTAAAAACATGGCTGCCCCCGTAGAGAGGACCCGCTCCTCATGTAAATGCCCTAATGGGCTCATTTCAGGGTAATGGGGGAAAAACGAGTAAATTCTGGTGCAAATCGAGTCATGAAAAAGTCACTTTGTAATTGTTTTGTAATCGTTTTTGAAGTGACAAAAACGACCCAAATCATAAACACTACACCTTTAATACTTATCAATATTGATACTGTTTAATATCAAAAAAGATATTAGACTCAGACACGTCAGTGAGCTTTTCTCACCCTCAGCTCCTTTGCAGTGGTGGTCTCTAACTGACAGGAACTCCAGCACTATTTGTTATCTTTAGGCCCAATAAGACCATCTGGTTTTGGTTTGGCTCCTCAATATCGCCCCTGGAGATGTGGATGGAGGGGACTTAGGGTGAGGTGGTGGTGGAGGGGCAGGGGCAGTTCTGCTAGCTCCCCCCCCACCGCCCCCCCCCCCCCCCCCCCCCCCCCCCCCCCCCTTAAATTGAATTTCTCACCATTCCAGCCCGGGCCTTAGACCAGGGATAGAGCGAGAGCTTGTGCTCGGCTTCCAACCCTCAGGCTCCTGAGGAGCAGTGCAAAAAAAAAAAAAAATATTTAAAGAGGAGGAAAAAAGATCCTTGGAAGAAATCAGTATCACCTGTTTGGTCGAAACCACTCATAACTTCGTACTAATGGCTGTTAACCAACTCGGATTTTTCCCAACGTAGGAATGTATGAACTCTGTCTGAACCAGCCCCGACATGAAACCTTTTGTGTGCGATGAAATTCTGCGTGAAAATAAACAAATAGTAGACTAAACAAGGCCGTCGCTCCCCGATGGCCTATCAGGATGGAGAGCATTTGGAATGCATTAGCAGCATGTTCTTAATGTGTTGAAATGTAATTGTTATTTTTGATCATTGTACTTTGCACCCAGATAGTAACATTGGTAACGATGGACCATGCAGTGTTGCCCGTTATTTTGCAGTGATGATACAGAAGCCATTGGCCTAATAAAGCAGGTTATATTTACAAATAAACTACATTCACTTTACAGTCATGGATGTTTTCGTCAGTGTAACTGGAAGATTCTCTTATTTAATGGGAGCATATCATGGATGTTTTGTATGAACTACAGACACTGTGTAGTGCTTTAAAGGAAAAATGGTAAATGGTAATATACTGCAACATGACGTCATATGGCCTGAAAAGACCTTTCCCATCAGCGAACACCAAGGAAAATAGAATAGAATAAATCTTTATTCAAAGAGTGATGTTGCTACAGGGACACCGTGAACTATTACTGATGATGATGATACTAATGATTATTACTGTGATCATTTTAGTGATGATTATTAAGGTGTTACATATATACATGTGCACACCACACATAAACATACTGTATATACTGATGTATAAACATGTTCACACCGATACAATAGCAAAAGAGTGAGAGTATTCACACTGGGGGAAGAGTTATTCATCTTTGAATGTTAATTTCCCCCTAGATCTATGTTTCATGAGTTTTTTTATTTATTTATTTTAAACTGTTTACTTCTAAGAACATTTTCAAACACAGTTTTTTCTTTTTTCCACTCATCATGTTTTACATTGCTATTCATTTGTCATGTCATCAATTTGATACGGCTTGTCCGGAAGACCTGGCCGTGGGGTATGTCTACCAGTACATATCGGACCAGGTGGGGTATCAGTGCTGTGGCCAGTGACACTACAATGTTGCTCTAGCAATATGTGACCCTTGTCTCCAAAGGTCATGTTATATCATGTCATCTTCAACCTCTCATCCGTTCATCTGGGTCAGGGGGTATTTATATCAGTACACATAGAGTCATCGGGGGTATCAGTGTCAAAGGCAACTGCTTTAACCTTTGAGCCACTGCCACTGCTACTATTTATTTGGGAATTCCATTAGTGGAATAAGCAAGCTCACAGTTTGAATCCCATGTGTACACATATCATCACATTATCTCCGGTTGGCTTTACAAAGTAAATCCGATGCTCTGTGAATTTTCCAAAGGTGGGTTTTCATATTTAGCAACAGGTTCGTCTCCTCGTCCACTTTCTCAGAACGATCTCAGGTCTTTGTACAGATGGATGACAGTTTGTCTCTCTCTCCCTCATCCATCCATCTCTCTTGTCACCATCCAGTGCATAAATAAAAAAATAAAAATGAAAATAGCCCAAACCTGTGAATTATTTTGTCAGCCCTGACAATTTTATGACCGTGACAGACTCAAACTACTGGATATAAAAGTGGTCAACTACTGGGTTTCTCTTCTTTCTGGTGGCGCAGTTTGCTTTCTTGGTATTTCTGTACGATTAAATACATGTTTTGGACGGTTCTCCCCTTAAAGTCCGTACGTATCCCTGACTAACCCTGTGGCTTTGTGTAAAATAAGCTGTTGGAGTCTTTAAAAAGAGAGAGCAGGCTGACGGTAAAGGTATACTTTGTGGAAATGTAGCTTGAAATGTACACATGTTCCTGACAAACTCGGCTGTTTCCTTGTCATCATTTATTTCCATTTTTTCCTTATATGACCTTGTTAAAAAAAATCTATTTTCAGTTTTTTCAGCAGTTTCTTTGAACCGTACTTCAATTTCATCATCATCATCATAATAACAACAACAACAACAACAACAATGATATCAATAGTAATATTATTAAATATTATCATCATCATGATTATTGTTATTATTGTTATTATTATTAGTATTATTATTATTAGTAGTAGTAGTAGTATTAGTATTATAACAAAAATATATTATGGGCTATTGTAAAAACCTGGCAACCTTAGCAGAGAGGAACCACTCCTGATATAAAACATACATAATGTAGGGTAATGAAAACATTTTGCACATTCAGGACGTAATTGAACATAAATCACATACACTGGTCTTTGAATACCTTTGACAGTTTTATGAACTTTGAACTGAAATGAGACTTAAATTGAATAAACATCAAAGACGCTCTGATGTCACAGGTTCAGTTTATTGGATGTGTACACACTTCACAAATACATGCTGCATTTGAATTTGTTAACTCTCAGTAGAGACAACTCTTCTCACATTCATCATAACAGTCAAATGTCTTCACATTCACGTGGTTCTAACAATCGTTTACTTAGACTACATAATAGGTAGGTAGTGTTTTGCTTTCAGTTAGTGAGCCTTCACAGAAGGTGGTATGTCAAGACAACTTTGTAGTGTGGAAAAAGCATCTATGTTATTAGTCTTTAATTCTCACAAAAAAAGAAAAGAAAAACATATAATGACATGCAAGAAAGGAGTAAATAAAATGGTTCACTACACTTTGCAGATAAGACATAAACTGTGTGGGTGAAATGTTTTTTTTTATAAACACCACATAGGAGACACAGAGGCCTGACCACAGGTAACACTACTGGAGCTTCGGGTTTGATAAATGTTCAAATAAATAACAGTATATAAAGTGCACATACAACAGCTCAAGACACCAACCACACAAATTCCATTCTGTCCTCGCACACGAACAACACCTGGACTTGAATCCTGCGTTTATTTACAGCTGCGTTATATATGACAGTATATTTCTAACAGAGAGGGACAATTGTTACAGTCTGATGAATCAGGCTGTAGCCTCCATGAAGACAACGATGAGGTATGTTTCTAAACCTTCTATTAGCAGGACATGAGCACAACAGCCAACACTGGCAGCGCAGTGTATTTGGCTCTGGAGACGTGAGTGAGTGGGTGAGTGGCGTAGAAATGGCGCAGTGTGCATGTTTAGCGCGTGAGTGTGTCCAGTAAAGGAAAGTTAGATTGTGTCGGATGTGACTTCAGCACCATTTTGTATTGACATCTGCTACAAAACCGTAAAGAGTCGAGTAATAGCAATTTAAAGGTGCAGTGCGTAAGATTTGGTGAAGCTGCATTTTGTATCCATCACCTCGCCCTTATGCAGGAGAGGCTACGGAAGCCCGTAGTTCTCATTAAAGCTCAAAAGATGCTTAGTACGACCAAGCTGAGCGATTGTAAAAACATGGCGGCCCCCCACAGGGAGGACCCGCTCCTGATGTAAATGTACATTAAAGGCTTATTTAAGAATAATGTAAAAAAAAACAAGTCATACAGGGAGGTGATTATACATTTGTAAAAATGTCTGTATGTACTCATTGTAATTCTATCTCTGCAGGTAGAAGTGTCGAAAATGTACCAAATCTTACACACTGCACCTTTAACGTCACCACAAAGTTAAAGGTACAGTGTGTGGGATTTAGCGACATGCACTGTCAAAATTGCATGTTACCTCCCACGTGCCCCTTCCCCTCGGTTTACAGGAGACCCGAAAGTATAAAGGTGTCGAGTTTGTCCGTTCTGGAAATATAGAGGTCCAACATGACCAATAGGATCCCGCCATTAATTCAGTGTAACGCAGAAGCGTTATGAAAAAAACAAGTACTTTCAGATGATCTTATACTCTTATCAATACAAGGATTTCAATGGTTTTCCTGTGAATAGAGATTGAAAGAGTTTAACCTAAATCCTCCACGCTGGACCTTTAAAGCTCAACATGATGACTTCCCACCTCAGACACAGCTGAATACTGTGTCTTCACAAAAGTCAGTTTAATTGGACAATATCTGAGAGATGTTTGTCCTTTTTCCAGCTCTTTTCAGCTCGTTTCCACGGTAACGGTTTTGCAGTACAATGCTTGTGGCGGTTATTTAACCCAGTTCATCCAGCTGAACTCTTATTTCTGATTCCTCGCTTTGGTTGGACATTGTCGCAGGTGCATTGACTGATATTCAGGTAACATACATGGACAGGAGGGTTGGTCCGAGTGGCCACAGCTGGAGCCGTCACATCAGTGCAGAGCCCTGAAGCAACAAGAGAGAACTTATTTCATCTGGGACAATCAATCTGGATCCTGAACAGGACTGAACTGGATCTGTTGTCGCTACACAATATTTGAACCATGCCTCCCCCTTGTGGATGTTTTCTTATGTGCCATATTTTTATCATTATAATAAAGACCATACTACTAATACTACCACCTCTACTACTACTAGTTGTAGCACTACTACTACTAATAATAAAAATGATAATGATATGGCATAGTTATGGTATAATGATATTATTATAAAAATGAAATCAAATAAAGTCAAATAAAAACGACCAACCTTAACTATCAGTCGAGGGCACACATGATGAGCGTCGTGATCTGCACATGGTTTTCTGTAAAACAGGAGGGACAAACATTATATGTAAATTAATAATTTAATGAAACAGGTATATTAGCAAATGAGATGTAAGAGTTCAAATGCATGTATCTTTTTCTGTATCCTCATTTATGTTATGCATATTTTGGATGAGAGCACATTTCACTCATAAAAAAGATCCTATTTAAAAATAGTTCTATTCGCTTTTGTATTTTCTAAACGTAAACTCTAAAATTCCAGAAGAAGCAATGTGCAGCATCACAAGCAACAACATTCAGCAATTTGTGATATCTGGTGGAGAAGTAGCTTAAATTGTTTGAGGATAGTGAAAACAAAAATCTATGCAGTGAATTATACACTCAATTGTATTTATTCACCTCTTTAAATGTGCTCATTATTTCACTTTTGTCATCAATATACATTCCAGTCCAGACCATTTATTCTACCTTTGAGTAGAGACGATGATGAAGCGCTGAGTCAGAAAGCCAAGGATGTCTCAAGGCCTCCGATGCCCCCATCCTCCAACTGAGGGCAAACCCAGGGACATACATGTGTTACAGTAATCAGTCCTCTCTGATCAATGCCCCGGGTGTGAGGCGGATACCTTTTATTCACTAAGAGAAGTCTAGTGATGAAATCTTTGGCCTCCTCTGACGTGTCCACAAACTCTTGTTCCTCAAAGTTCCACTGACAGGCCAAGATGTTGTTGAGGGTCTCATTGTCGTCATCGCCGAGGAAGGGGCACAGACCACTCAGACTGACGGAGACAGGCCATAGAGACATTAATGCACGTGTGTGTGTGTAGTGACGTAGCCACACGTGTGTGTGTGCTCACTCACAGCATGTACGTGATGACGCCCAGGCTCCACATGTCTGTGTTAAACGACACAAAGTCATAGTTGATGACTTCAGGAGCGAGAAACTCCGGGGTCCCAAAATTCACCCGCAACTTCTCCCTGGGTTTGTATCTAAGTGGAGACAGAAGACATCACCTTCTTAATGACCATGAAGTCCATAAAGTCTCAACAGATGGACGGACGGATGGATTGGTGAGTGTAGGTAGGAGGGTGGATGGATGGATGGGTAGGTAGGAGGGTGGGTGGGTGGGTGTAGGTGGGTGGGTGGGTAGATAGATGGATGGATGGATGGATTGGTGAGTGTAGGTAGGAGGGTGGGTTTGTCAGAGGATTGATGGAGGGGTGGATGGTTGGATGGGTAGATGGGTGGGTTGGTGGATGGGCAGATGGATGAATGGATGGATGACAGGTGTAGGTCGGTAGGTGGGTTGGTCAGTCGGTTAGTTCCAATGGATGGATGAAGGATGGATAATAGATTGACAGACTGACAGATTGATAGATTATTTGATGTAAATAAAATAGTACTTACACCCTGGCCAGACCAAAGTCGATGATTTTGATTTTGTTTGTAACTCGGCTCACACACAGGATATTTTCTGGCTGGAGTTCAAACACAGAAAAAAAGATTTTAACCAATGACCTTCAACTGAACCAAAACGGTTCATCATTTTGTTCAGCGCATGGGATTTATTTGTCACACACCACCTCACTCTGACGGTGGTGCACTACAGGAACAGTTTGAATTCCTTTTTGCAGAAATTGATGCAAATAGTTTGTTGTTTTTTAATCCCTTTGCATTTACAGTTTGAAGTGGGTCGTCTCGATGGAGGCTGTGATCACATTTTTCCAAAGCCGTCAATAAACAAACAATAAACACCTTTTGAGTTTTATCAAAGGTTACCATTAAAACGTCTGTCCTGCATATTAGGAGGAAAATGGTGAAATGAAGGGTGTTCAACCACTGCATTCAACTTTACCACTTAAATCTTAAATTTACCACTTATGTCCAATTCTGGGGCATTCTATTTTTTATTTTTTTGATCCTGCATACTCTACCTTTTAAAATCATATGAAACAGTAGAATGCTTTGTCACCTTCAGGTCCAGGTGCAGGATGTACATCTTGTGCATGTGCTGCAGACCCTCACAGATCTGCCTGATGAACACCACGGCATCCAGCTCCATTAAAGTGTAATTTTCATCGATGATCCTGTCAAACAGCTCGCCACCACCGACACTGGGTGAAAGACAAATACAAATAAAACATTCAAACACACAGAAACGAAGGACAAGTAGGTGTCAGGTGTAGTTTTATCAGAGCAAAATCCATTAGCTTTTATTGTCTAGCAGTAACTTTTGCAGCATCCTGCTGATTTAATGCAATACAAAGTATGATAATTTGCTGGATAGTGATAATAAGCTGTTTCTGAAATGAATAAACATAAAGGCAAAATACAAAAGAAGGAGGGAGCATACTATTCAAGTACAAGGATGATGTCATTCCTTGACTCATAAGATGCATAGAGCTGGATCAGGTTGGCATGGTCCAGATTATTCATGACCAGGATCTCATTCTTCACCACCTCCTACCAAAGATACAGGTGCACACACACACACACACACACACACACACACACACACACACACACACACACAGATGGATGCAGAAGCAGTGAAACTCATAGAGACCCACAAACATGGCAACACATGTGCACACACATGGACACACACACGATGAGAGGTGTCAGCTGTTCCCCGCGATGAGACAGAGCATCTTCTCTTCTAGGTCAAACATTTCTCACTCAGGCGAGAACTATTCCCTTTGCTTCTGTTTCCAAGTGTGGCCCTGTCGCATTCTAGCATGTTCTAAAGCTGTAACCGAGCCGCTCTGCTGCTTTTAATATGGTCTCACTCCACTTATGAAAAACAGGACCAGTTCATTATTCGTGGAAATGTGCATTCACTGCCGTACCTTCTCTTTCTGGGTCCTGGCCTTGATGACCTTCGCTGCCAACGTGAGGCCGGAGGAGTTTTCCACACATTTGTGCACTTGGCCGAAACGGCCCCTGGAGAAAATGTAGAGAGCAGAATAAAGAAAGAAAAATCTCGAATGTGAGAGAGGCAGGGCAACAGAGAATGTTTTCCCATGACAAATCAAAAAGTGATCTCTTTTCAAACCGGGATTCTTAATCTGTTATTTCATTAAATTTGAGCTGGGCTCTGTCTCCTCTTTGAAGACTTGGATTAACACTTGGTGATTAGCTACCAGCTGGCACCGGGGATACAGTTTCACATACCACTCAGTCCTGGAGTAAAAATAACTGCTGTGACTCGAAAGTTATGAACCGGGGAAGAGAGGAAGAAGGGAGGAGGGGGAGGTTTACGCAATTAGGCTTCATGGGAACTGAGACTCTTTATTGTGGGGTGGGATTGATCAAGTTGTCACAGCAGCTTTCCTTTCTTTGACGTATCAGTGCTCACCCTCCCAGGACCTCCTGCCAGTTGATGGTGTAGAAGTTGCTGATCTGGTTTGGCTTGGCCGAGACGATGCGGTGATTAAAGGGGGCTGCTGGTGGAGGAGTGGTGTCTAAAGCAGGATGGGGGGGGGGGGGGGGGGGGAGAAA